>JANAVB010015600.1:26457687-26575187 GCA_029216955.1 Iris pallida
TTTGTATATACACATAGATATCTATATATATATACGTATACACGCACATGCCTATATATATACGTATACATATTATAATCACCAATACTATCTATATACCCACATATATATCTATAGGATACATATACACTTATTTATTTTACCCGTATATAAATATCTACACAAAATATATATGACCCTATATTTTCCTATATATACAATTCATATATAATTATATATATATATATTATATATATATTATATATATATATATATATATATATATATCTATATATAATATATATATATATTTTTATATATATATATATATATACACATATATATCTATATATATAAGTATACACGCACATGCCTATATATACACGTATCACATATATAATCACCAAATACTATATATATATATATATATAATATATATATTTTTTTTTAATATATATATTATATATAGATATATCTATATATTCATATATATATATATATATATATATATATATATACGAATATACATATCTATCTGTAACTTCTCAATGAACCTAATGGAATTATAATTTCTAAGTAGGCCTTTCACCTAAAATTGTGTACACGAAATAATATTTATTAATCGCCACAAAATAATAAAGTGATAACTATAAAATTCTAAAATCACTATTTAAATCAAATAAATAATAAAAATATTTTGAAAATTTTTGGGAAGGGGGACTACAAATCTACCCACCCTTAAATAATTTCGTCCTCGAAAGTCAAATTCATAATTATTCATTAAAATTCAAAGTCTTTAATCTCCTCAAATTTAATTTCTCCAAAATTTTTTTTTAAGCCCTCTCTAACCACTTGTAATTATGAAACCTCGAGGGCTTCTACCCACCTTTGGTCACGCTACTCCTTCAAGGTATGTCACTAAACTTTATAACCTTCCATCAAGTTGCTAGAGTCATCATCCCTAGATATCTAAGACATACGTCTATATTCCCACATATCTATCAAACACCCGAACTTAGCAATCAGTAATTTACACTAGTAGCTAAGAAATATTGGTAAACTCTAGTAAGCATGAAATTCGTCGCTCCGAAGTAGGGAGGACAGGAAGATAAGGCAGAATAATCGAAGCAACGGTGAAGTTTCAAGAGCAGTGGAGAGTATCCAATGTTGCAGATAGAAAGAAGTTTATGAACCCCTGCCTTATTTACTAGATTGGGCTACTCTAGTCCAGTCACTTACTACTACGCGAAGGACTTCTTCGTTTCCTAGAGGGCTTACAATCCTTGCAATGCATAAATTCCGTTCTCAAAATTCTAAACAGTTTCCATAAGAACGAAATCTGGGAAATCAAGATTGTGATCTTTTCCGAGGTTATTTAAACCACACGAAAGGGATATAAAATGTAATACAAGATCATATCGCAACTTCCAGGTAACTGGAATAATGGTTACGAAAACACCACATTCTAAGAGGTGGATATTACCTAATTGGTATAGGGACCTATTTTAAATAGTTCGGCTTACAGTCCAAAAATAGTGGTACGTATGGATGGATTTCACTGGGTCTTAATGGGTTCCTCAATTGTACGTCAATCGTCGGTTGGATGAACCTTGGACTTTAATCTATATGGACTGGACAAGATCCCATTATTAAACTACTTCTACTAGGTTAGGGTAACCTAGAGTAGGTTTCAACCCAAGTGGTTGAGCTAGTTGGACAGTCGGGTTGGTTAAATAGGTTCTCTAAGCCCTGAAGGTGCGCCTTCGCGACTTCTGTGTTTAAGTGGCACGAAAAGACACCATTGAGTGGCACACTAGTGACATGTGCGCAGTGGGCTCGATTCGATCACAACCATATATTGGGTTGAAGGCTTCGAGTCGAAGTTGAGTCCCTAATCGTAATCGAGAAGTTTACCGGTACCATGTGGTAAGGGTTATAGTTAGTCATTTCACCTGAAAGTCGTACCATAAAAATAGAGTACAAGGGGACGTGTTTGAGTGGGATATGATATACCTAGATAAAGGTGGACTCGTCTAGATCTTACATATGAAATTTGTTGGAAGGTAACACTGGTCTCGTGCTCCGAATATTAATGACACGGCCGAGGACACAAAATGATCTAAATGAAAAGTGGGAGTCCAAGGGCACTAATCATCACCCCAGTGGAAAATTATTCTAGTCATTATTCGGTAATCTTCATATACTCCCAAAAATTTTAGGAGGCTTACAGTCTACCCACCTTAGAAGCTAGGATATGATTTTGGGAATAAAGAGGTTAGAAAAAATTCCAATGTCCGGATATTGTACCTCGACTCTTAAAATGAAGAATAAGGCATGGTGTAACGGAATATGGTAGATGTAAGTCAAGTCAATGATCATTCCTCAATAAATGAGAAACGAGGGTGTATAATAACACATGGTCGATACATGGTGGAACATACCCATCCATAGTGTACAAGAGTTATCGACGGGGTAACCAGCTCCAAGTGTCCTATGAAGAGATTTCTAACAACTGAGTCGTGAATCTCTAGTTGTGTCAAACCTGTCAGACTATTGTCATAAGGGTTCTAGTGGTATGGGCTGTAGTGATCATGCGTTGTTGTTTGACAACTGGTATATCACAATTTGACAGGGTATTTAATCTATGGTATTAGCTAAACAAGTGACTGTGGTGTTCCAACACTAGTTAGGTCTTAATATCAAACATTTACATAACTAGAGTAATATTTGTTAAACCAATCTCGGGAGGAGTGTCACGGTAAATGATTACCCTATTGTCCACTCATCTCATGTCTAACTGTGGCTTCGGTCGAGGAAGGGTTGGTTCACGGCTTAAGGGTTGCTAGTTAAGGCAAGCTTCCAGCAAATAATTAGAGACTCGCAACCTTTGGTCTCAAAGAATAGGTAGTCTCCTAGGTAGGCATTTCGACTAAGAGTAAAACCCTAATCATTCGTAAATTCAGATGGCTTGAAAGTTCCGATAACAGTTTGGAGTCGAGAGGAGAACGAGTAACTCGATCACATGGCTGGCTGACGATAACTACCCTTGTGTATACAACTACCATAGCCATGGGGATACGCGGTATCTCTCTATACTATTACGAGCTTTCGCCTTTCCAAATCGGTGAAGGACAAAAACAATAAGAATTCAAGGGAGACGTTACTGAATATAATTTCATGATTCAAAGGCGAACATATAATTCAAGAGGAATTGTCAAAGCAGTCGCGGATGAGATCCTAGATACCTATATATCTCCATCCACGTAGTGTAATTAAATGAAGAGCGAACCAAATGCATCATGGTTGATCAGACCATAATACACTGATTCTGATTAGACAATAAGTTAGTGGGCGTCCCCAATAAACATATGTCTTGAATCAAGCTCGATAAATGAGTAAGCTTGCAAAAAACTAGGCTGTAATAGCAGCGTTGGTCAAGATAGTCAAGATACAAGTACGCGAGATTTTTTGAAAGAAGGCACAAATAGTTCGAGTTTTGTGAGAATCAAACCTTACCCGGTGTTCTTGCTTATACAGTCTTCCTACTATCTTCTGATCCACAAGGACTTGGTCGACTAATGGGTTATGGTCATTCTAAATTACATATTCTAGGTAACCCTATTAGTGTTAGTCGATATCCTCGTCAATAGGTCACAAGGACCACGGAATGTTAGATCGGGAGACGTGCTATCCAACTTACAAAACTTCCACCAATATTGGCTTCGGATCTTATGGAACACACATGGCACTGTCCTATCCTCTATAGTATCCTTAATTTGTAATCACATCTGAAGTCATTTCACCGAGGACTATGCCTCGCCCGTAAAATCGGGCTGTGGTAATCCTTGGTTTCGTAACTCAAATATGATACAAATCGAACATTATTTAACTCTATCCAATATTGGCTCAAGGATAACTACGATCAAGAGTGGACCACTAGTCATATCTCTAGCAAATTCTATAACCGATATTTTCCTAATCTCCTTTCCACTCTAGGGGTCGTGTCTCGCCAGTGCGCTGCTGGCTGCAGTGAATCCCTAGTCTCCAAAATTTAAATAAATGGCGACAGTGCGCTGTTGTCCTACCAGTATAAGTTAACTAATATTCTCGTAACTATATCTGTAAATAAATTCCTGAGCTTCTAGAGATTCAAACAAGTTGACTATGAAATAAGGCATAAATATTTGCCCTATCAACCCTTAAAATAAAAGATTGAGCGGGGAGGAAATAATTGAAGACAAAAAGATACACAAACATTCTAATGTCTATTCCATATGTATTCAATCATTGAGGAAAAACTTTGAACCGAAACTAACTCGAGGTCCGTATGGGGATAACAATAATCAGAATTTATACAAAATATTAATTCCTAGGGCAAATAGAAACTAAATAGACAGTTCGACTAAGAAATGAGGATGATATCTAAGAGGCAAAGAGAAGGATCTGTCCAATTCATCAAGGTTAGATCATAAATTATATGAAGCCCTGTCTCACCAAGTGAATAATCTATCCACTTTGGATCGTGTCGCCATATCGAGAGATAATAGTGTACCTATAGGGATCTGACAAACAATCAACATTAATAACTCCTCATCTAAATTGCATGGCCTAGACTACCCATCGGTCAATTTGTATATGGGACTCTTGGTCCTAGCATTCTCTTAAATTAAATTAATCCTTGTTCGTGAATAAGCATGTTCTAGTCGCAGGCTCGCAATAGTACAACTAACTTAAGTACCATCACGAGTTCGCATGATTTGCAAAAACAGACCTACATGGGCCACTACAAAAACTTGTCACGATCCACACCCTTTTTTTTTAAACGGATACGAGACGTGTCCAAGCCAGCCTACGCCGCAGTGTCGGCGGTAGAACGCTGTCACGGCCATGAAGATCAAAATCACAAACAATGCTCATTCACATAATTAATTTAACTTACAATGATCACAAGTTTTACATTTCCAGAAAAATATAAACTTGTACAAATAAATGAATGACTACAACTCAACTATCTAGCTAGTCTCTAGGCTTTTGTCTGCAAGTATTCCCGTCACTTCCCAAGCTAAGTGAATCTACGGCTAACCTGAAAATGTTGGTTTCCAGTCAGGAATGAAACGAGCACAATCCACTGAATGCAATTTCAAATAAAGAAAATGACTATAAAATAAAGATTAGACATCAATCATGAGTTTTAAAAATAAACAGTAAATACGAAAAACCAATAGACACAAAATACTTTCCCCAACTGTTAGAAGTACCTTTGATATGTGATCGGTCTGGGGTACTACACCGCACGGTCTACGAGGTCTACTTGCATAAAAATAAACACGGGCTACAATGTCTACTTGTAGAAAATAAACACGGGCTACACTACTTGCAGAAAATAAACACGGGCTACACTACTTGCAGAAAATAAATACGGGCTACACTACTTGCAGAAAATAAACACGGGCTACAATGTCTACTTGCAGAAAATAAACACGGGCTATGGTCAGATCACACATCCTTGGTACTTCTCATTTTCGACTCAATAATTTATAATAGAGTATAAAAATCACATAACCAATGACTAATCAATAAAATATAGTAAAGATTAATATCGAAATACAGACAATAAACTGTACTCGCCTGGGTCCTTTGCTGGTGAAACCGACAGTCTGAACTACTCAATGTGCCACAATAGTCAAAACCCGTACAACAGTCCCCGAAAGCTGAAAAAAACATTACCAATGTTTTTAGAATAGTCAAATTAGCTAGGGTTGCCTGTCCTTAAGTCCAATTCTGGACACAGGGGCAAAACGGTAATTTTGGACAAAAATGATGTCCGCCGTTGGACCCGCTTTGCACCGAAAAGCGTGCCAGAGTTAATGGTCTCTAAAGTCATCAAACTATATGTCTACGGATCCAATTTTTCGATACGAACCCAACCGTATGTCCAAAGTTGGATTCCGGTGGGCCGTGCACAAAATCGTCCGTTGAGTGGGACCGTGGGGCCCGCAAAACGATGATTTTATCAACGGTCTCAGAATCGGACCAAACTTGGCATACAGGACCAGAAAAATGATATGTTTCTGTTGGCACAAGTTTCGTCTTGATCTGATGAGCATGCACAAAGTAATTAAGAAATTTACAAAGTGCACGATACGGTAAATTTCGACGGATATGCATCAAATTCGTCGCGCACACGCGACCAATTTGAATTCCGTCAAAGCCCACACGACCACGAAGCTATTACGCAGCTTTCGATACTTACGGTGCGCGACCATGTCGCCCAGAATGACGGGACGCACGTCGTGTGGATGGATTTTTCATAATTTCTAAACTGTTTTACGTAGATAATTTCTCAACTTTGAAAACTATTTTCTCTGCATGTAATTAATGAAATTTAGAAATATGAAATAGGTTGCGAAGTCCTATATGTTGTCAACAATTGCCTTCAAATAGATTTTCTAATCGATCCACGGATTGGCGAGAAATTGCCTCCCAAGTCAAGCGTTTGGACTGTTATCTCGTTCTGTTCGGGACAGATTTCTAGTCGACTTTGCGTCGATTTCTAGGACAGATGCGATTGATATGTTCAGAACTATTTGCTAGGATTTGGGGAGGGTCAGATAGGCTCTATAGCACAACTTACAGAATCGAAAATTATTGAGTATGCGTGAAGAAAAGAGGTAGTGAAGGGAGGTACCTCGCTGCGGCTGTCATCTACGCGCTTGCACAGCTCCGCGCGCACGCCTACTGTTCGCTGGCCGGCCGACCACTGCGGCAGTCGTCCGTCGACGGAGGGTGGCCGCGCAGGGGTGGGCGTGCGTGAGGGAAGTGTTGGCGGGTGGATTCGATTAGGGTTTCGAGTATTCCGCTCCCTCTCCCTCTGTTCTCTGTTTATACGCTCGCGTGTAAGGGAACTGGGTCGGGTCTGGGTGCCTACTTGGGCTGGGGTCGGGATAGCTTTGTGGGTTTTTGCTTTTAATTCTTTTTTTCTTTTCTTTTACTATTATGCATTTCTATTTCTATATACAATAAATATATATATATTTTTATATATATATATATATATATATATATATATATATATATATATATATATATATATTTTATATATATATATATATATATATATATATATATATATATATATATATATATATATATATATATATATATATATATATACATATATATATATACACGTAATATGCATTCCGATATACATTTACACGTATATAAATATAAAACTCTATATATATTTATATGCGCTCACACATGTATATATATATATATATATATATATATATATATATATATATATATATATATATATATATACTCATACTTTTATATAAAATATATTATATATGCATACCCGTACACATATTTGTAAAATATATTTGTATATACACATATATATCTATATATATACGTATACACGCACATGCCTATATATATACGTATACATATATATAATCACCAAATACTATCTATATACCCACATATATATCTATAGGGATACATATACACGTTATTTATTTGTACACACATATATAAATATCTACACAAAATATATGACCCTATATTTCCTATATATACAATTCAATATATATATATATACGAATATACATATCTATTTGTAACTTCTCAATGAACCTAATGGAATTATAATTTCTAAAGTAGGCCTTTCACCTAAAATTGTGTACACAAAATAATATTTATTAATCGCCACAAAATAATAAAGTGATAAACTATAAAATTCTAAATCACTATTTAAATCAAATAAATAATAAAAATATTTTAAAAAATTTTGGGAAGGGGGACTACAAGCACCCTTATGCGGCTGGACACTATGCAGCACCCTTATGCGGCTGGACACTATGCGGCACTATGTAGCACCCTTATGCGGCTGGACACTATGCAGTACCCTTATGCGGCTGGACACTATGTGGCACTATGCAGCACCCTTATGCGGCTGAACACTATGCAGCACTATTCATCGTCCCTGCCAAAATCAGCACAGATGAACATAGAAATGGCCAAAAATACTTTTGGCAATAATTTCCTCAAAACAAGTCAAAATCCAACTTTTCAAAGGTCTATTTTGGGTAAAATCAAATTCTCTACAACATGGAATAATCAAAACATGAAAATAATAAAGTTCAATAGATCAAAACCCAAGAAAATCAAAAATAATATAAACTTAGATCTACAAGAAAATATCCATCAAAATGGAAAATGCCAAGTTCTAAAGTATCTTAGAATCAAGTAAGGAAGAGAATGGAACAATAAAACTTGAGATCCATCATGAAGCAAGTTTGCACTTGCCTAAGCTCTCTCTCTCTCTCTCTCTCTCTCTCTTCCTGGTAGTTGTAGAAGTAAATGTGGAGAAGAAGAAGAGTAATGAAGAGAGAGAATGAGGGAATGGGTTAATAAAGGATGATGGTGGTGGTAGATAGGGGTTCTCCCCTTGGTTCATGATGAACCAAGGCAACCCAAGCCTAGCCGAACAAATCCAAAATAAACCGAGCCAAGCCAAGAGATATGCGATACAAGATAAAATACGTACATGTATTCTAAGATACGTAATACGAACTACAGGCATTACAACTCTATCCACCTTAAAAGAATTTCGTCCTCGGAATTTAATCAAGAGGTTAGAATTGCAAGGACGAGCTATACTAATCACAGGCAAGCTATACTAATCAAGCAATCAAGAAATTATTCATGCAAGCACGGAATCGAAGGCATGAGGCATAAGAAAGATATTATACCTCACGAGTCCAATAGGTCGGAATATCGCGATCGGATATCATCCTCACGCTCCCACGTTGACTCACCCAAAGAGTGATGATCCCAAGCAACTCGGACTAACTTGATAGTCTTGTTCTTGAGTGTCTTCTCTCTTCAGTCCAATATAGACACGGGCCTCTCCTCATATGAAAGGTTGGTACCAACAACCAATTCTGAATGATCCAGGATGTGGCTCGGGTCCGAAATATACCGTCGCAGTTGGGATACATGGAACACGTCATGCACCTCACGTAGCGACGGCGGAAGAGCGAGACGATATGACACATCACCTACTCGCTCCAAAATATCGAACGGCCCTATATACCTAGGACTAAGCTTTCCTCGTACGTCGAAACGAATGACGTCGCGGTTAAGCGAAATCCTCAGGAATACATGGTCGCCGACAGAAAACTCAAGAGGGCGCCGATGAGAATCGACGCAATGACGCTGGCGATCTTGGGCAACTCGAAGATGATCTCTGACTCTCCTGACCACCTCAACGGTCTGAGCAATCATTTCTGGACCGAGCATCCGCCTCTCCCCGACATCGTCCCATGCTAGCGGGGATCGACACTTCCTACCATACAGTGCCTCGAACGGTGCCATCTGGATACTAGCTTGGAAACTGTTGTTGTACGAGAACTCTACCAGGTGCAGGTGATCTTCCCACGAACCACCGAAGTCGAGTGTACAAGATCTCAACATGTCTTCCAAGGTTTGTATGCTACGCTCTGACTAACCATCTGTCTGTGGATGATACGCTGAGCTGAACTGGAGGCGAGTCCCGAAACTCTCTTGCAAGCTACGCCAAAAGTGCGACGTAAATCTTGAATCTCTGTCCGAAGTGATACTGACTGGTACATCGTGCAATCTGACAATCTGTCGGAGATACATCTCCGCTAGCTGAGCCGTCGACTGACCAACTCTGAACGGGAGAAAATGAGCCACCTTCGTGAGCCTGTCTATGACAACCCAAATAGCGTCTCTGCCAGCCGGGGATCTAGGCAATCCAGTCACAAAATCCATGGTTATATGCTCCTATTTCCATTCGGAAATTGGCAATGGTTGAAGTAGTCCAGCTGGTCTCTGATGTTCAGCCTTAACTTGTTGGCAGACTAAACAACGAGAGACAAACCGGGCTATCTTCCTCTTCATGCCATTCCACCAAAAGTGTTGGCGGATATCACGGTACATCTTTGTGCCACCGGGATGAATGGAATACTGTGAACTGTGGGCCTCTGCCATGATCTCCTGTCTGATATCTCTACTGGGTACACAAAGACGCTTACCATGTCGAAGTGTACCGTCTTCATGGATACATAACTCTGGTCTTCGTCCTGCCTCACACTCTGCTCTGAGTCGCTGAAGCTTGAAATCTGCTGACTGTGCCATCCGGATCCTCTCGACTATGTTGGACTAAACCTGCATGTTGGTCATCAATGCCACATTGGAAGGGAGAACAACTTCTATACCCATCTTCTGAAGATCGGCTAACAGCTTTGGTTGTGCTGTTAGGAAATAAACTCCGGCTCTCTTGCTCAATGCATCTGCAACAACGTTGGCCTTCCCAGGATGATACTGCAGGTTGACATCATAATTCACAAGAAGCTCCAGCCATCTCCTCTGACGTATGTTAAGATCCTTCTGAGTGAAAACATACTTCAGGCTCTTGTGGTCGGTGAAAATCTCCACCTTATCTCCATATAGGTAGTTCCTCCAAAGCTTAAGTGCAAACACTACTGCTGCCAGCTCTAAGTCATGGGTTGGGTAATTCTTCTCATGATCATGAAGTTGTCGTGACGCATAAGCTATTACCTTTCCATGCTGCATCAGAATACATCATAAACCTCTGTCCGAAGCATCACAATACACTGAGAATCCTCCGATTCCATCTGGAAGCGTGAGAATAGGAGCCGTCATCAAGCCTCGCTTCAACCTCTCAAAAGAATCCTGGCACTCTGCTGTCCAAGCAAACTGCACATCCTTGCGGGTCAACTGGGTCAATGGCGCTGAAATTCGAGCAAAGTCTGAAATAAATCGCCAGTAGTAACCGGCCAATCCAAGAAAACTACGGACTTCTGCCACTGTGCTAGGTACCGGCCACATTTTAATGGCCACGATCTTCTGGGGATCCACTTTTACTCCGCCTCGGGTGATGATATGACCCAAGTACGAAATGCGATCGAGCCCGAACTCGCATTTACTGAACTTGACATATAACTGGTACTCTCTGAGAATCTGGAGGACAACTCGGAGATGTTGCTCATGCTCCACTTCACTCTTGCTGTAGACCAGGATGTCGTCCAGGAACACAATCACGAACTAATCCAAATAAGGCATAAAGATACGATTCATGAGGTCCATAAATACTGCCGGTACATTGGTTGCTCCAAATGGCATTACAAGGAACTCCCAATGCCCATACCTCGATCTGAACGTCGTCTTCGGGATGTCCTGCTCTCTGACTCTGATCTGATGGTATCCTGATCGTAAGTCAATCTTCGAGAATACTATTGCCCCTTGAGTTGATCAAACAAGTCATCTATCCTCGGGAGAGGGTATCTGTTCTTGATTGTTACCGAGTTTAAGGTACGATAGTCTACACATAATCTGGATGTACCATCATTCTTTTTCACCAGAAGCATCGGGGCTCCCCAAAGCGATCCACTAGCACGAATGAATCCCTTGGTTCTGAGTTCTTCAATCATCTTGTACAATATCTCTAGCTCTGACGGCGCCATCCTGTAGACTCTCTCTGACACTGGGGCTATCCCGGGAATCAAGTCGATAGTAAACTCGATCTTTCGCTCTGGCGGCATCCCTAGAAGCTCTTCCGGGAAAACATCTGGAAACTCTTCGACTAGCCGAGGTAACTGCATTGCTGCTACTGCCATCCGCAACACTGGAGGAGAAGGTTCAACTTTGCCTCAGGAGAAAGAAAACTCTGGCTCACCTGGAAAGCTAAAAACAACCCTACCAATGTGGCAGTTTATCCTAGCATACTGGTCCCTCAACCAATCCATCCCTAAGACCACATCATAATCGACCATCGGGAACTCTATCAATCTAGCAGGAAATTCTCTACCGCTAACTACGATCTGACACAAGAAAAACACTCTATCTACTCCCATAAGTCCGTTACCAGTAAGTATATTGAGCCTTACTGATAATGACTCGGGCTCCAATCCTACCCATGTCGCGAATCGTGCAGACATAAATGAATGCGATGCACCAGAGTCAAATAATACTGAAGCTGGAAAGGTGTTGATGAGAATAGTACCTACCACTACCTCACCTGGTGCTATTCCTTCTTCTCCTATGGTCAAAGCCAGCACTTGACCATGTCCTCTGGGTGCAGGTCCCCTCTGCTGAAAATTCCTCTGCCTGCTCTGGATCAGGGCTTGGGCTTGGGAATACTGCTGCGGTCTCTGCTGCTGGAATGCTTGGGCCTGCGTCGGCAATGGCCTCAGGAACGGGTACTGCAGCTATTGCTGCGGCTGGACTGGGGCTGGTCCTCTAACTGAAGGACTAGAGAAGGCCGATGAACTCCCCCTGTTCGGGCAGTTACCAACCCTGTGGTCCGGGGTACCACAAACTAAGCACAAACCCTGTGCTCTGCGACACTCGGATACCACATGCCCTGGCTTCCCTCAGTGTGAACATCCTACTGCGGAAGACTGCTTCTGCTTCTGCTGCTGAGGGTGCATCGGGGTGGAATGCTGAACCGACGTCACTGAGGCCGCCCGCCTCGGAGCTCCAATGGTCAAAGCCCTGGCTGTCGGGGCTGGTGCTGAAGACTAATTCATATGGCCGTGAGATCGCTTCCGACCTCCGGTCCTATCCACGATCCTCTGGGAGGTATACTCATGCCTCCTGGCTGCTCTCAACACTGCATCAAAAGTCTGATTCTCAAACTGCTCTACCGCCAATAAAATCTCTAGATGGAGCCCCTGCTGGAACCGCTGGGCTTTATCGAACTCGGTTGCCACCAAGGTGGGAGCAAACCTACTAAGCCTGGAGAACTCGGCCGCATAACCATCGACCGTCCTGTCCATCTACTTCAGATTGGTGAACCTCGTCTGTAGATCGTACCGAGCTATAGCATCGAAGTACTTAGTCTGAAATCTTTCCCTGAATACTGCCCATGAAATAGGGGCCACTAATCCATCGGCCTGTGCTGCCCACCAGCTGCGGGCAAGATCCAATAACTGTAGGCGCACCATAGCCACCTTCTCGTTCTCTGGAGTACTGGCTGCTTCTAGAATCACCTATGTGTCCTGAAGCCATGCATCTGCAGCGATCGCATCTTCACTGCCGTCGAAGAAGGGAGGGTTCAAGCGCTTGAAGCTGTTGGCCGCGCTATTACCCTGATGACCTCCTCTGGTCAAAGCGTCTGCCACCGCCTGGTGCAAGACATCTCTACGATGATCCTGTGAGGCTAATAGTGACCTGATGAGACCCACCAAAGTGCCATCATCAGGCTCTGCAGGCTGGACGGGCTGAACTGGTGTCTCTCCTCCAGTAGGCATGACTCTGGAGGCTACTCCTGAATGCTGGGCTTGATTCCCAGGTTGCTGTTGGTCCGCAGGAGGTGCTCCGAATTGCTGATCGGCATGTCCAGGAACATTGCCGCTGAAGAAGACGACATAGGAAACAATAAGGAAGGACCAGGACAGATCAATGATACAAGCATGTGATCAGGTCAAGATTACAGGGATTCAGAGGATACGAGCAGAGATCAAGGACGAGTACTGGTTGAGACATATATTCGGTAAAACCTCACATATCTTGATTTACAAGACCTACATGGGCCACCACTAAAACCATGTAACGCCCCAGAACCAGACTACTGGAGAGCGGAGGCGTACATAGCCAGCTACGTATATTAAAGTGCAACCCACTTCGCTATACGGTCACGGCTGTCTAGATACATGAGGGTTTAACTACAAGCCAATAGTCTCCTATGGTCGTGAACAAGCCTATTGTCTCAAACTCAAGCAAGCAATAATAGTTACAAGATGTCATAGCACCAAATATATAATAGCAAGGCGTCCCATACATTACATATTGGATGATCATGAAGCTAGTCGTACAAAATGTCAAGACTAGCAAGAGTTCAATCATAAATGATCAACACTAGGATCTGTTAATCATGTTACAGCCCGTAGGCAGACAGTAAGTAAAGGTGCAACCGAGCTAACACGTGCTCGTCGGCTAAACGCCTCAAAAGAATAATTTTTACAATAAAGTGGGAGGACAAAAAGAAACCCACTCGTTGCCAGGGTTATGCCTGGTGGTCACCATCTGGCTGAAAGACAGGTAGATCCTCTGGAGCTGCTCCGATATCTAGCCATACAAAACCAGCTGGGTCAGACCCCAGAAAGAGCAAGTGCCACAAAGGAGGCTTCACTTAGGAACTAAAACCAGCATATCACAATAGAATATTAAAGATAATAAATAAAGAACTGATAATAATAGAGATAACAACAGTAAACTGAGTACGAGGAAACCATTCAAGTAGCCAGGTCACAACCCTTAAATCAAACAAGGACCGGGGTTGTAACCCTTCACCTGAATAGAAATCCGTCTCAAATACTGTTGGTACAGTAAGGACAATAAACGAAGAGAGGACACAGAACTGCTCCGGGAGCCAGGTTACAACCCTTAAACCAAATAAGGATCGGGGTTGTAACCCTTCGCCTGAACAGAACAGGACCCCTGATCTTTATTGCTAAGGCCAGTATAAATAATCATGGTATTAAGGTAAGGTAAAACATGACGAACATGGCATGGGGTTGAAATAAGACAATACACGAAAAGAGGACACAGAACTGCTCCAGGAGCCAGGTTACAACCCTTAAACCAAACAAGGACCGGGGTTGTAACCCTTCACCTGAACAAAACTGGACCCCCGATCGTTATTATTAAGGCAAGCATCAATAATCATGTCATGTCACAATCTTGCACAGGATCAGGATAAGACTAAGCTGGAATAAACTCCACACAATCAATCACGGTCAATCAAGGGTACGGCTTGATACTTTAACTAACTAGGGTTATCACAGGCCTAGTTACTAGCAAGATGCAATGAGATTATCCCATCAGCCATAAGTCCTGCAGACCATCCGGTTATCCAGGTCGAATGTCCGTTTATGAAGAATGCAACACGTGACTGTGTGCTGGAAATGTGCCATACTCGTCGGTAGGCTACAAGTCCACTTAATGCGCCTAGATAACGGGATTGCCTGTAGCTGAGAATCTCTTCATGTCTATTGAATTATTCTAGTTTATTAGCCTTAGTCAATTGCAGTAGGTATCCCTGACCGTGGTACTCAGGAATCCCTATCCTAGACATGATGCAAGACAATATTGATTTATTTGTACAAATACAATCGTCCACGGTGTCCAGATCTTTCATACTTGTCATGTCAGACTAGCTGTCGTAACAGCATGTCATGATATATCATGTCAGTTTACTTGTCAAGAGTGCGCCACGGTGGGCCACTATCGTGTTCTATTCTTACATTATCATGAATGAGAAAAACTTGCATAAAATAACTAATAACATATTCTTGAAGCCAGAAAAAAGATCTACAACTTTTATGTTGGGAGTTGGGAGAAATTCTGGCCACAATTCAGCCAAATATGACTTAAAATAGCCAAAAACAGCCAAAATATGCACTATGTGGCACTATTCAGCACTATGCGGCACTATTCAGCACTATGCGGCACTCCCTTATACGGCTGGACACTATGCGGCACTATGCAGCACCCTTATTCGATTGGACACTATGTAGCACTATGCAGCACCCTTATGCGGCTAGACACTATGCAGCACTATGCAGCACCCTTATGCGGCTGGACACTATACAGCACCCTTATGCGGCTGGACACTATGCGGTACTATGCAGCACCCTTATGCGGCTGGACACTATGCAGCACTATACAGCACCCTTATGCGGCTGGACACTATGCAGCACCCTTATGCGGCTGGACACTATACGGCACTATACAGCACCCTTATGCGGCTGGACACTATATAGCACTATGCAGCACCCTTATGCGGCTGGACACTATGCAACACCCTTATGCGGCTGGACACTATGCAGCACCCTTATGCGGCTGGACACTATGCGGTACTATGCAGCACCCTTATGCGGCTGGACACTATGCAGCACCCTTATGCGGCTGGATACTATGCGGCACTATACAACACCCTTATACGGCTGGACACTATGCAGCACTATTCATCGTCCCTGCCAAAATCAGCATAGATGAACATAGAAATGGTAAAAAATACTTTTGGCCATAACTTCCTCAAAATAAGTCGAAATCTAACTTTTCAAAGGTCTATTTTGGATAAAATCGAATTCTCTACAACATGGAACAATCAAAACATAAAAATAATGAAGTTCAATAGATCAAAATCCAAGAAAATCAAAAATAATATAAACTTAGATCTACAAGAAAATATCCATCAAAATGGAAAATGCCAAGTTCTAAAGTATCTTAGAATCAAGTAAGGAAGAGAATGGAACATTAAAACTTAAGATCCATCATGAAGCAAGTTTACACTTGCCTAAGCTCTCTCTCTCTCTTCCTGGTAGGTGTAGAAGTAAATGTGGAGAAGAAGAAGAGTAATGAAGAGAGAGAATGAAGGAATGGGTTAATAAAGGATGATGGTGGTGGTAGGTAGGGGTTCTCCCCTTGGTTCATGATGAACCAAGGCAACCCAAGCCCAGCCGAACCAACCCAAAATAAATCGAGCCAAGCTAAGAGATATGCGATACAAGATAAAATACGTATACGTATTCTAAGATACGTAATACGAACTACAGGCATTACACTAGCCTAATATGCAAAGAAATCGAAATTAAAATACAATTTAATGGGTTTTACCTATAGGTGCAAATAGCATAAAAAAGCTTCAATGGGGGGGTGTTCTCCTTGATAGCCAAATGCTCCAATTTGATTTAAACCTGAGATTTCTCTCCATGAACACAAAATAGGGCTAGATTAGGATCATATGCTAAAGACTAGGGTGAAAAAGGATTAAAAATAAAGAATCTATGGATTGGAAAAGAAATGACATTACCTCTTTCTTCAATTTGTTGAAATCTCAATAAAGAGACAAGAACAATCAATGAGGAGATTATTTATAGGGGAATAGCCCTAGGTGGCTGGTCATAAAGTGAAAGTTAGGGTTAGGTTTGAGTCTAATGGGCTATGGACCTATTTGTACTAGTCATGGAAACAAATTCTAAGTATCAAGCCTATTGACCAATTCACTAAGCCTTCTATTCAAGTCTTGATTCCACATGACTAACTTAGATTGACTTAAGTTAGATTAGGGTCTCACCATGCTAATCAAGTCACCTTAACTAGAGAGCATCTAGGTTAGTCTTTTAAGTCACAACTAGCAAAAGTCAAAATCAACAACCGTCAATCCAATAAATAAATCAATAATTCTAATAAGTCAAAATGACCAATTTACCCTTAAGCTAAAAATGATAAATAGATATTCAAAATCATATGGTTAGGCTCTAGGGCAGACAGTCTCTAGGGTTTCACTAGCTGCACATCAAAATCACAAGTCATGATTTTTAAATAGTTTTAAAATGATTAAAAATCACCAAAAATCATATTATTATTTAAATATCATAATTTAATAACTAAAATCATAAAATTTCAAAATTACTCTTATTTAGAAATCTGGGTGTTACATCACTTAGCATGAATGGTGTAGCTGAAAGACGAAATAGGACACTTAAGGATATGGTGAGGTGTATGATTAGTCATTCTAACTTACCAGAATTACTCTGGGGTGAAGCACTTAAAACAGCAGCTTACATTCTGAATAGAGTGCCACTAAAGCGGCTGCAAAAACACCTTATGAGCTTTGGACAGGCAGAAATCCTAGTTTGAAGCATTTACATGTTTGGGGTTGTCCAGCTGAGGCAAGGCCTTATAGACCATATGAAAAGAAATTGAACTCCAAAACTGTAAGTAGCTACTTTATTGGTTATGCGAAGCGATCAAGGGGTTATAAATTTTACGATCCCACGAAAAAGATAATTTTTGAGATGGAAACTGCTATATTTTTTTGAGGATGTCGAGTTTGGAGGAAGAAATAAAGTTATGGACATTGTCTTCGAAGAGGAATCAGTTACGATTCCTACTATCACTTTTGACGATGTGTAGGTTTCTGTACCTATCATTGATCAAGAAGTGAATCCGGAACCTCAACAAGACAATGTCGAATTACCTCTACAAGTCGATGTTGAGCTATCTCAACAAGACAACATAGAGGCACCCTCCATTCAAGATGAGATGGTTGTTCCTGAGGAACAAACTCAACGACCTCAAGAATCGGTGCCATTAAGACGGTCCACCAGAGAAAGAAGAAACGCAATTTCGGATGATTTTATCATATTTCTCCAGGAACATGAGGAAGACCATGGAATATTGAAAGATGATCCAATCAACTTCCGTCCGGCTATGGAAAGTTCTAATTCTCAAAAGTGGATTGATGCAATGAATGAGGAATATAAGTCTATGCAAGATAATAAAGTTTGGGAACTTGTCCCATTACCAAAAAATACGAAGCCCATTGGTTGTAAATGGATATTTAAAACCAAGAAGGATTCGAAGGATAATGTGGAGAGGTATAAAGCACGTTTTGTAGCTAAAGACTTTACTCAAAAGGAAGGGATTGATTTTAAAGAGACTTTCTCTCCGGTTTCTTCGAAAGACACTTTTAGAACAATCATGGCACTTGTTGCACATTTTGATCTTGAGTTACATCAAATGGATGTAAAAATGGCATTTCTCAATGGTAACATTGACGAAACTATTTATATGGTGCAGCTAGAAAACTTTGTGTCGGGAGATCCAAAGAACATGGTTTGCAAATTAACAAAATCTATTTATGGACTCAAATAAGCTTCTCGTCAATGGTACTACAAATTTCACCAAGTGGTTATCTCATTTGGTTTTGAGGTAAATATTGTTGAAGATTGTGTGTATCACAAATTCAGTGAGAGTAAATATATTTTTCTGGTTTTTTATGTTGATGACATACTGTTTGCCACAAATGATATAGGCATATTACATGAAACTAAGAAATTTCTGTCAAATAACTTTCAGATGAAAGATCTTGGTGACGCCTCTTTTGTATTAGGAATCCAAATACACTGAGATCGTTCTCGAGGTATTCTTGGTTTATTACAAAGGAGCTATATCGATAAAGTGCTTAAAAGATTTGGAATGCAAAAATGCAAATCAGGTGACACCACTGTCACTAAAGAAGACAAGTTTAGCCTCAGTCAATGCCCTAACAATAGTCTTGAGATTAAAGAAATGCGATCGATTCCCTATTCATCAGCTGTAGGGAGTCTTATGTATGCTCAAGTGTGTACACGTCCGGATATTGCGTACATAGTTGGGATGCTAGGTAGATATTTAAGTAACCCAGGGATGGATCATTAGAAAGCAGCCAAACGGGTTATGAGATATTTACAGAGAACAACGGACTACATGCTCACTTACAGGAGATCAAATCATTTAGAGATTATAGGGTATTCTGACTCCAATTTTGTTGGATGTCAAGATAGCAGGAGATCCACATCTGGTTATGTTTACCTATTGGCTGGTGGAGCCATATCTTGGGAGAGTGTCAAAAAAACACTCATAGCTTTTTCCACCATGGCAACAGAGTTTATAGCATGTTATGAGGCATCCAATCATGGAATATGGTTGCGAAATTTTGTCACTGGACTGCGCATACTGGAGAGAATTGAAAGACCACTAAAATTATATTGTGACAATAAATCAGTTGTACTGTATTCCAATAACAACATGAGCTCGTGTAAGTCAAAGCATATTGACATCAAGTTCCTAGTTGTGAAGGAAAGAATTCAGAAAAGACAAATGTCCATAGAACACATTGGGACAAACTCCATGTTAGCGGATCCGTTCACAAAAGGGTTACCACCCAAGGTCGTTCATGAGCACACTGCTCATATTGGTATTACCTTGTTTGAGGATATGTCATTATAGTGGGAGTTTGTGTTTTGTGTATTTGTGCTATATATACATTTGAATTTGGACACATTTACGTATTTGTGTATTTGGATATTGTTCTGATCAGACATATGGAAAATTCAGTTCATTCTGTTTCATTAAGTTAAAGTATTGATCTCATTAAAGTAAAGGAGGACCAGTTGGAAATAGACATGTGTTGATCATATTGTATGTAATTTTCATGCTATACACCCATGATTGATCTATGTCGTTTAGCTATTATAATATATGTGACCATTGATGGTTTAGTTACGCTAAATCTAACGAAAACTGCTTTGATCTTATATTGATATGCTTAATGGACGAGATTGTCCGGATATACCCTAAGGTTAATATAGCAAATTTTGAGCTCATAAGGTTAACACATTAGTAAAGTTACATATGTGGCCCAGTGGAAGATTGTTGGATTTATTCAATAAATTATGGGCTGCACATGTAAATTTATTGTGTTGGGCTATCTATATATTAAGCCAAAATTAAATTGGTCTAATTGAGATAAGGCTTAAGGGTATAAATTGTCATGATATATTTAGAGATATTACTAATTTGATAAGGGGCCAAATTAGAAATATTTAAAACCAAAGGTTGCGGTCCCCAACTTGTACAACACTTGGGAAAGGGTTTTGTTTCGAAAAGAGTTTCTCGAAAGGTTTTATCTTTCCTTTATATTCTCTGCATCCCCATCAACAGAGAGACAGAAGATAAGAAAATAAAAAAAATCTTTGTCGAACTAAGTTGGAAGATCAAACAAGAAGTTCTCTACAAGGACAAACGATGGATTCAGGTACGCTTTCGCTATTAAGAATATTTGTCTTCATCTTATGAATCAACATGCTAGATAATTTCTAACAAGGAAAACCTAAATTATTTTTAAGGAAAAGAAAAAGTGTTATTAATGAGAGAGAGAGAGAGAAACTAAATTATATTGAGGGAAAGTGCTAATGAAGCATTAAATAAATTACTTCAATAAAATCTCTCCAATTGGCTCATTTTTTGGTAGGAAATAAATTGTTGCAATAGCAATTTTTAGTTAGTGCAACAAAAACTTTTATTCTTGATATTCTAAAAAATTTTGCAACACAGATTTTTTTGTTGCAAATATTTTACTACCAAATTGCAAATGGGAGAATGAAATACGCCAACTATTTTGCAACGAAACATTTGAAACAATTAAATTTTAGTTACTTAAAAATTGTGCAACAAACTGTTGCAACGAATTTATAAATTTTGTCGCAGTAAAGTAATCTTTTGCAACAAATATTTTTTGTTGCAAAACTTTTGTCCCAAAAAGTGTATTTTCTTGTAGTGTTATTTACGATATGTATATTATGTATATTTCTACGTCCTTCTGATGACCTGATTTCCTTTCAGACGTTATTGCTCAAGTCTTGTTATGAGATTATTAGGATTGCTTCTGCATATTTTTTAGGTATTGTTAGTTGACGTCTTCTTCATTATTCTTTCGCAGTTATTCTTTTTTTTATAGATCATATTCTTGTAATTAGATTTGTGGATGCAGGACCGGCCCTGGGGCCGTGCCAATAGTACGGCCGCACAGGACCTCCAATTTTTGGGGGCCTCAAAAAATATTAGGATTAGTTTTATAATTTTGTATTTCAAGTTATTCCTTTTCTTTCTCAGTTCCTACTCTACAAGACCTCCAATTCTTGGATCCCTATTCCCTACCGACTCTAAGATTCATATTTATAATCATACAAAAAAAATTAGAATTTCTTAAAGACATTGCTCTGACCGGTGTGTTAATTGCTATTTTGTTTCTAAAGATCCCTCAATTGTTAGATGAATTTATTTTCTACAATAATGATCAGATTTTTTTATATATATATAATTTAAGAATTTGGATGTACAGACATATTTATTTAAGAAATAATGATGTCGAAGACCGGAGCTCTTGGTCTTATATCAGGTTACTCAGGTCCATAGTCGGTCATATGATTTACGGGACCTATGACAAAATTTAAAATTTGGGCCATTTTTCTCACATAAATAAATTTTTTTTAGCATTTTTACAAGCAAAATCATCTATTAAACTATCAAAATCATCAATCAAACTATCATATATTTTTTCGGATTGGAGCACTGGCTTTTTTATTGCTTCCAGATTGGGTCTTTATTATTATTATTTTTTTTGATATACCTAGTCTATTGTAAAATTACGGGACTTCCAAAATTTGGAGCCCATGAGGTCGCCCACCTCGTCTGTGCCCTGGACTGGGCCTGCTTATGTCTTGGAGGCTCTAAATTGTGTGATTACATATTACTTCTCATTTGGGTATTGATCGTTATTCATTTTATTATATGTTTTCATCAACAAAAAATTTGACGTCAGATTTAGACAATTTAACGGTCAGTACATCTTCTATCTAAAACATCTTTATTATACTATGTAATGTGTTTGAATATAGATAATTTGAGCTTTAATTATTTTGTTAGTAACTACCTATAGATTCAGTTATAATATACAATCAAGAGCATCTCCAGAGATTTTGATAAAGACATATAATAATATATTTAAAAATATGAATAAATAAATTTAGGGTCACATTTTAAAATTCGTACAGGGCCTTCAGTTATTAAGGACCGGCCTTGTGTGGATGTATATGTATGGATTTATGGTTAGTTTGATCTAATATGGACATCGTATATGTATTCGAATTTGGCTGAAGTCCACTTGATACGTAGTTGTTCATTGTCACATACCCTAATCGCATGTACTTTGGGACTATGACAAGCCAATCAAATGAGATGATTAACAATTTAAATTTGACAGGGAGTATATAGAGCTATATAGCTGCAATGATACGGAATAGTCTAATTAATGTTGTGCGATGTAGCTGACTCGATTCAATCAAATTCTAAAAGAGAATCACAGTTTTATTGCTCTTCACGACATGATTTGATTTATCTAAGAGGAAACTGATGGTGTAGGCATGTCGGGACGGCGAGGTACTCAATAGGGGTGACGGTGGACGACCGATAGACGTACTACCAAATTAAAGTCAAATTAGCGACATCAAATAACGTCGCTAATGTAAAAATAGTAGCCAATAATTCAACGACGCATTGACTCTGTCGCATTATAGTTAGTCGCTGGATCAGGATACGGCACTAAACGTCACACCCATGATAGTGATGTTTGTAATGTCGTTAGATATCCCAGGGTTAGTGACGTTGGGCGACCTCATAGAGCACGAGTCGCTAAATTAGCGACGTTGAACTTGAACAACATGCACGTATATATGTCACTTTACTCGATACAACGGCTAATACGTCACTAAACTTTCCAGTTTAACGACGTATACCCACGTGGCCACATTTAGAGACGTCTAAACTTTTCAGTTTAACGAGGTATACCCACGGGATCAGGAGGTTCGTTAGATGGGTGTAGGCAAGGGCGGAGGCAGAAATTTTTTTTAGGGAGGGCTAAGAAAGGGCATGGATGGAAAAAAAAATGTGATAAATAAAAAATATACACCCCTACAAGATTTCCTGGACCTCCTACACAAACAGCCTGTCACTCAACCAACTAAGCTAAAGCTTACATGTGATAGTACATGGTAGCTCCTTTTTTTTATTTTAGAAGTCTGGACTACAGTCCGGGACAGTCCGGCTTACTTTCCGCCAGTGGGTGTAGGAAAGCTGGTGGTCGGAGGACGAGCTGGTGGAGTCGGTGTGAAGTTGGCTCATCGGGATGAGGTGAAGGTTGCTCGAAGAAAATGGAAGGAGAAGGTCTGTGGGTTTAAGAAGACGAAGGAGATGCTGGAGTAGGCTTTCATGAGTTCATGTAGAGAAGAAGATGATGAGGACGTTGCTGCATGGAAAGAAAAGGAGATGAGGAGGAATTTAGAGCTTCTGCTATCTGTGTCAGGGGAGAAACGGGATTGGACACGAGAAAGGGGAGCTTGGCCAGGGGTTCATGCTGTGTGTCAGCAGGGAGCAGGCCTGTGCAGAAACAGAAGCAGAATCTGAATAGTCAAAATCGAGTAAACCAAATTTTTAAAAACACAAAACCGAGATCGAATCGAATAACCATTTGGTTTATTCGGTTGGACTATTTTTATTATATAATGGATATGATCTGAAGTTGAAATTGTGATTAAATAATATTAAAAATTATAATTTTTATAGATACATTTGTTGTATTTGCGTCCAAAGTTTGATTAGTTGTCAAATTACTAAAATTTGGTTTCAAAATACATAAATAAAATAATTGCTTTCAAAATATACACATTTTAATTATAATATTTGCATAGAATTTGAGTATTTACATAATTGTACAAGTCTTATTCGATTTCTAGTTTTGGACTGAAACCGAAACAAAAAAAATCGAAACCGAATAAATCTATTTTTAAAACCGAAACCAAACAGCGTCAAAAAATAAAGAGAAATTTTGACTTACCTCCCACTTGATTTATCCTAATTCAAGGTGCACCCCACAGTTTTGCAAAAATGTACAGTACCCCCCACTTTGGATGGTTTCCGTCAAAAAAAAAATTTGGACCAAAATGCCCCTGCCTTCTTTTCTCTTTCCTCTCACCCACTACCCTCCCCCCTGCGGCCCGCCTTCGTTGCTTCCCCCCCTCCCTTGCCACCGTCCCTCCTCGCCTCCGCCGTCGCTGTTGTTGCCGACGCAGCTGCCGCCGGAGGCGGGGAGGCGGAGGCGGTGGCGGGGAGGGGGGAGCGGAGGCGAGGAAGGGGGGAGCGGCGGCGTTGGCCGCGGGGGAGAGGGTGTAATGCCTGTAGTTCGTATTACGTATTTTGTATACGTGTACGTATTCTTGACTCGTATTGCATATTTTCCTGCATGGTTATTTTGGCTTAGCTTGGTTCGGCTTAGCTTGGTTTGGTTTGCTTGTGGGTTCATCATGAACCAAAAGAAAACCCCTACCTACCACCACCACTACCCTTTATTAACCCATTTTCCCCTTTCGCTCTCTTCATTATTCTTCTTCTTCCCTATCATAACTTCTTCAACCACCAGGAGAAAGAGAGAGAGAGCTTAGGCAAGTGCAAACTTGCTTCATGATGGATCTCAAGTTTTATTGTTCCATTCTCTTCCTTACTTGATTCCACTCTATTTGTAAAATTATTCTTTTGAGGCGTTTAGCCGACGAGCACGTGTTAGCTCGTATTGCACCTTTATTTACTGTCTGCCTACGGGCTGTAACATGATTGACAAATCCTAGGGTTGATCATGTATTGACTAAAACTCTTGCTAGTACTGACATTTTGTACGACTAGCTTCATGATCATCCAATATGTAATGTATGGGACGCCTTACTATTGTATATTGATGCTCTAATATCTTGTGACTGTTACTACTTGCTTGTGATTGAGACAATAGGCTTGTTCATGACCATAGGAGACTGATGGATTGTAGTTAAACCCTCATATATCTAGATAGCCGTGACCGTATAGTGACGTGGATTCCATTTCATTATACGTAGCTGGCTATGTCTGCCCCCGCTCTCCAGTATTCTGGTTCTGGGGCGTGACATAGTTTTAGTGGTGGCCCATGCAGGTCTTGTAATTCAAGATATGTGAGGGTTTACCGAATAGATGTCTCAATCAGTACTCGTCCTTGATCTCTACTCGTATCCTCTTGATCCCTGAAAATCTTGACCTGATCACATGCTTGTATCGTTGATCTGTCCTGGTCCTTCCTTATTGTTCCCTATGCCGTCTTCTTCAGCGGCATTATTCCTGGACCTGCCGATCAGCAAGGCGGAGCACCTCCCACAGACCAGCAACAACCTGGAGATCAAGCCCAGCATTCAGGAGTAGCCTCCAGAGTCATGCCTACTGAAGGAGAACCACCAGTTCAGCCCGTCCAGCCAGCAGAGCCTGAGGATGGTACTTTGGCGGGTCTCATCAGGTCCCTATTAGCTTCCCAGGATCGTCGCGGAGATGCCTTACACCAGGCGATGGCAGATGCTTTAACCAGAGGAGGTCATCAGGGTAATAGCGCGGCCAACAGCTTCAAGCGCTTGAACCCTCCCTTCTTCGACGGCAGTGAAGATGCGATCGCTGCAGATGCATGGCTTCAGGACACAGAGGTGGTTCTAGAAGCAGCCAAGACTCCAGAGAACGAGAAGGTGGCCGTGGTGCGCCTGCAGCTATTGGATCTTGCTCGCAGCTGGTGGGCAGCGCAGGCCGATGGATTAGTGGCCCCTATTTCATAGGCAGTATTCAGGAAGAGATTCCAGACCAAGTATTTTGATGCTGTAGCTCGGTATGATCTACAGACGAGGTTCACCAATCTGAATCAGATGGGCAGGACGGTCGATGGATATACGGCCGAGTTCTCCAGGCTTAGTCGGTTTGCTCCTACCTTGGTAGCGATCGAGTTCGATAGAGCCCAGCGGTTCCAGCAGGGGCTCCATCTAGAGATTTTATTGACGGTGGAGCAGTTTGAGCATCAGACTTTTGATGCAGTGTTGAGAGCAGCCCGGAGGCATGAGTATACCTCCCAGAGGATCGTAGACAGGACCGGAGGTCGAAAGCGATCTCACGGCCAGATGAATCAGTCTTCAGCACCAGCCCCGGCAGCCAGGGCTTTGACCATTGGAGCTCCGAGGCGGGCGGCCTCAGTGACGTCAGTTCAGCATTCTACCCCGACGCACCCTCAGCAGCAGAAGCAGAAGCAGTCTTCCGCAGTGGGATGTTCACACTGCGGGAAGCCAGGACATGTGGTGTCAGAGTGTCGCAGAGCACAGGGTTTGTGCTTGGTTTGTGGTGCCCCGGACCACAGGATTGGGAATTGCCCGAACAGAGGGAGTTCATCCGCCTTCTCTAGTCCTTCAGTTAGAGGACCAGTACCAATCCAGCAGCAGCAGCAGCTGCAGTACCCGTTCTCGAGGCCATTGCCGACGCAGGCCCAGGCATTCCAGCAGCAGAGACCGCAGCAGTATGCCCAAGCCCAAGCCCTGATCCAGAGCAGGCAGAGAAATTTTCAGCAGAGGGGACCCGCACCCAGAGGACATGGTCAAGTGCTGGCTTTGACCATGGGAGAAGAAGGAATAGCACCAGGTGAGGTGGTGGCAGGTACTATTCTCGTCAACACCTTTCCAGCTTTAGTATTATTTGATTCTGGTGCCTCGCATTCATTTATGTCTGCACGATTTGCGACACGGGTAGGACTGGAGCCCGAGTCATTATCAGTAAGGCTCAATATACTTACTGGTAACGGACTTGTGGGAGTAGATAGAGTGTTTTCCTCGTGTCGGATCGTAGTTAGCGGTAGAGAATTCCCCGCTAGATTGATAGAGTTCCCGATGGCCGATTATGATGTGGTCTTAGGGATGGATTTGTTGAGGGACCAGTATGCTAGGATAGACTGCCACATTGGCAGGGTTATTTTTAGCATTCCAGGCGAGCCAGAGTTTTCTTTCTTCCGAGGCGAAGTTGAACCTTCTCCTCCATTATTGCGGATGGCAGTAGCAGCAGTGCAGTTGCCTCGGATAGTCGAAGAGTTTCCAGATGTTTTCCCAGAAGAGCTTCCAGGGATGCCGCCAGAGCGACAGATCGAGTTTACCATCGACTTGATTCCCGGAACAGCCCCAGTGTCAGAGAGAGTCTACAGGATGGCGCCGTCAGAGCTAGAGATATTGTACAAGATGATTGAAGAACTCAGAACCAAGGGATTCATTCGTGCTAGTGGATCGCCTTGGGGAGCCCCGATGCTTCTTGTGAAAAAGAAGGATGGTACGTCCAGATTGTGTATTGATTATCGTACCTTGAACTCGGTGACAATCAAGAACAGATACCCTCTCCCAAGGATAGATGACTTGTTTGATCAACTCAGAGGGGCGTCAGTATTTTTGAAGATCGACTTGCGGTCAGGATACCATCAGATCAGAGTCAGAGAGCAGGACATCCCGAAGACAGCTTTCAGATCTAGGTATGGACATTGGGAGTTCCTTGTGATGCCATTTGGAGCAACCAATGCGCCGGCAGTGTTCATGGACCTCATGAATCGTATCTTTATGCCCTATTTGGATCAGTTCATGATTGTGTTCCTAGACGACATCCTGGTCTACAGTAAGAGTGAAGCGGAGCATGAGCATCACCTCAGAGTTGTTCTTCAGATTCTCAGAGAGCACCAGTTGTATGCCAAGTTCAGTAAATGCGAGTTCTGGCTCGATCGCATTTCGTACTTGGGTCATATCATCACCCGAGGAGGAGTTGAAGTAGATCCCCAGAAGATCGTGGCCATTGAAATATGGCCGGTACCTAGCACAGTGGCAGAAGTTCGCAGTTTTCTTGGATTGGCCGGCTACTACCGGCGATTTGTTTCAGACTTTGCTCGAATTTCAGCGCCATTGACCCAGTTGACCCACAAGGATGTGCAGTTTGCTTGGACAGTAGAATGCCAGGATTCTTTTGAGAGGTTGAAGCGAGGCTTGATGACGGCTCCTATTCTCACGCTTCCAGATGGAACTGGAGGATTCTCAGTGTATTGTGATGCTTCAGGCAGAGGTTTAGGATGTGTTCTGATGCAGCATGGGAAGGTAATAGCTTATGCGTCACGACAACTTCGTGATCATGAGAGGAATTACCCAACCCATGACTTGGAGCTGGCAGCAGTAGTGTTTGCACTTAAGTTGTGGAGACATTACCTATATGGAGATAGGGTGGAGATTTTCACCGACCACAAGAGCCTGAAGTATGTTTTCACCCAGAAGGATCTTAACATGCGTCAGAGAAGATGGCTAGAGCTGCTTGTGGATTATGATGTCAACTTGCAGTATCACCCAGGAAAGGCCAATGTTGTTGCGGATGCATTGAGCAGGAGAGCCGAAATTTATTTCCTAACAGCGCAACCAGAGCTGTTAGCCGATCTTCAGAAGATGGGAATAGAAGTTGTCCTCCCTACCAGTGTGGCATTGATGGCCAGCATGCAAGTTCAGTCCACTATAGTCGAGAGGATCCGGATGGCGCAGTCAGCAGATTCCAAGCTTCAGCGACTTAGAGCAGAGTGTGAGGCAGGACGAAGACCAGAGTTATGCATTCATGAAGACGGTACACTTCGACATGGCAAGCGTCTTTGTGTACCCAGTGAAGATATCAGACAGAAGATCATGGCAGAGGCCCACAGTTCGCAGTATTCCATTCATCCTGGTGGCACGAAGATGTACCGTGATATCCGCCAGCACTTTTGGTGGAATGGCATGAAGAGGGAGATAGCCCGGTTTGTCTCTCGTTGTTTAGTCTGCCAACAAGTTAAGGCTGAACATCAGAGACCAGCTGGACTACTTCAACCATTGCCGATTCCCGAGTGGAAATGGGAGCATGTAACCATGGACTTTGTGACTGGATTGCCTAGAACCCCGGCTGGCAGAGATGCTATTTGGGTTGTCATAGACAGGCTCACGAAGGTGGCTCACTTTCTTCCGTTCAGAGTTGGTCAGTCGACGGCTCAGCTAGCAGAGATGTATCTCCGACAGATTGTCAGATTACACGGTGTACCAGTCAGTATCACTTCAGATAGAGATTCAAGATTTACGTCGCTCTTTTGGCGTAGCTTGCAAAAAAGTTTGGGAACTCACCTCCAGTTCAGTTCAGCTTATCACCCGCAGACAGATGGCCAGTCAGAACGTACGATCCAGACTCTTGAAGATATGTTGCGGTCATGTACACTCGACTTCGGTGGTTCGTGGGAAGATCACGTGCACCTGGTGGAGTTCTTGTACAACAACAGTTTCTAGGCCAGTATCCAGATGGCACCGTTCGAGGCACTGTATGGTAGGAAGTGTCGATCCCCGCTAGCCTGGGATGATGTTGGAGAGAGGCCGATGCTTGGTCCGGAAATGATTGCTTAGACTGTTGAAGTGGTCAGAAAAGTCAGAGATCATCTTCGAGTTGCCCAAGATCGCCAGCGTCATTGGGCCGATTCTCATCGGCGCCCTCTTGAGTTTTCTGTCGGTGACCATGTATTCTTGAGGATTTCGCCTAACCGTGGCGTCATTCATTTCGGCGTACGAGGAAAGCTTAGTCCTAGGTATATAGGGCCGTTCGACATTCTGGAGCGAGTAGGAGATGTATCCTATCGTCTCGCTCTTCCACCGTCGCTACGTGAGGTGCATGACGTATTTCATGTATCCCAACTGCGACGGTATATCCCGAACCCGAGCCACATCCTGGATCATTCGGAATTGGTTGTTGGTACCAACCTTTCGTATGAGGAGAGGCCCGTGTCTATATTGGACCGAAGAGAGAAGATACTCAAGAACAAGACTATCAAGTTAGTCCGAGTTGCTTGGGGTCATCACTCTTTGGGTGAGTCGACGTGGGAGCGTGAGGATGATATCCGATCACGATATCCCGACCTGTTTGACTCGTAAGGTATAATGTCTTCCTTATGCCTTATGCTTTCAATTCCTTGCTCGGATAAATGACTGCATGATAGACTGCTTGTTATAGCTTACGATTAGTATAGCTTGTCTTTGCAATTCTAGCCTCTTGATTAAATTCCGAGGACGAAATTCTTTGAAGGTGGGTAGAGTTGTAATATCTGTAGTTCGTATTACGTATTTTGTATACGTGTACGTATTCTTGACTCGTATTGCGTATTTTCCTGCATGGTTATTTTGGCTTAGCTTGGTTCGGCTTAGCTTGGTTTGGTTTGCTTGTGGGTTCATCATGAACCAAAAGAAAACCCCTACCTACCACCACCACTACCCTTTATTAACCCATTTTCCCCTTTCTCTCTCTTCATTATTCTTTTTCTTCCCTATCATAACTTCTTCAACCACCAGGAGAAAGAGAAAGAGAGCTTAGGCAAGTGCAAACTTGCTTCATGATGGATCTCAAGTTTTATTGTTCCATTCTCTTCCTTACTTGATTCTAAGCCTCTTTAGAACTTGATATTTTTGGATTTGATGGATGGATTCTTGTAGATCTAAGTTTATAAACTTTTCGGTTTTTCTTGGTTTTGATCTCTAAAACTTGGTTATTTTCGAAAACTAGTGTTTCTATGTTGTAGAGAATTCAATTTCATGCAGTTTTGGCTTTTGTTTCACTTGATTTCGGCTTCGGATGAGGAAGTTATGGCCAAAACCATTTCTGGTCATTTCTAGGTTCATCTGCAGCATAATTATCATGTCGCAGTTGAGCCACATGAGGCGCATGTCGCGGTAGGCGCATATCATATCGCAGTTGAGCCACATGAGGCGCATGTCGCGGTAGCCGCATATCATGTCGCAGAAGGCGCATGTCGCAGAAGGCGCATGTTGCAATGAAGCGCATGTCGCGGTAGCCGCATATCATGTCGCAGAAGGCGCATGTTGCAATGAAGCGCATATCGCGGTAGCCGTATATCATGTCGCAGAAGGCGCATGTCGCAGAAGGCGCATGTTGCAATGAAGCGCATGTCGTGGTAGCCGCATATCATGTCGCAGAAGGCGCATGTTGCAATGAAGCGCATGTCGCGGTAGCCGCACAGCATGTCGCAGAAGGCGCATGTCGCAGAAGGCGCATGTTGCAATAAAGCGCATGTCGCGGTAGCCGCATATCATGTCGCAGAAGACGCATGTTGCAATGAGGCGCATGTCGCGGTAGACGCATATCATGTCACAGTTGAGCCACATGAGGTGCATGTCACGATAGGCGCATATCATGTCGCGCATGAGCCGCATTAAGGCGCATGTCGCAGTAGGCGCATATGGTGTCGCAGTTGCATGCATGTCGCAGAATAGGCCGCATAATGCATATTTTGACTATTACTAACTGTTATATGTCCTAATTGATTGATTTATTGCTCGAATTTTTCCCAACTCCCAACGTGGAAGTTGTAGATCTTTTTCTTAGCAGCAAGAATATGTCTCTAGTTATTTTATGCAAGTTTCTCTCATTCATAATATTGTAAGAATAGAACACGATAGTGGCCCGCTGTGGTGCACTCTTGACAAGTAAACTGGCATGATATGTCTCGACATGCTGTTATGACAGCTAGCCTGACATGACAAGTGTGAATGACCTGGACACCATGGGCGATTGCGTTTGTACAAATAAATTGTTACTGTCTTGCATCATGTCTAGGATGAGGATCCCTGAGTACCACGGTCAGGGTTACCTACTGAAATTGACTAAGGCTAATTAACTAGAACGATTCAGTAGTCATGAAGAGATTCCCAGCTACAGGCAATCCCGTTATCTGGGCGCATTAAGTGGACTTGTAGCCTACCGATGAGTAGGGCACATTTCCAGCACACAGTCATGTGGTGCACCCTTCATAAACGGATATTCGACCCGGACAACCGGATGGTCTGCAGGGCTTGTGGCTGTCGGGATAATCTCATTGCTTCTTGCTAGTAACTAGGCCTGTGATAACCCTAGTTAGTTAAAAGTATCAAGCCGTACTCTTGATTGGTCGTGATTGATTGGATGAAGTTTATTCCAGCTTAGTCTTATCCTGATCCTGTACAAGATTGTATCAGGACATGATTTTTTGTATCGATAAATGATGGGATACCAAGTTCTGTTCAGATGAAGAGTTACAATCCCGGTCCTTGTTTGGTTTAAGGGTTGTAACTTGGCTATCTGAATAGTTCCATGGTTACCTTATCATATATCGTCCTGCTTATTGTGCTGGCCTTAACAATAAAGATCAGGGGTCCAGTTCTGTTCAGGCGAAGGGTTACAACCCCGGTCCTTGTTTGGTTTAAGGGTTGTAACCTGGCTCCCGGAGCAGTTCTGTGTCCTCTCTTCGTTTATTGTCTTATTGTAACCCCCTGTCATGCTCGTCATGTTTTACCTTTACTTCAATACCATGATTATTTATACTGGCCTTAACAATAAAGATCAGGGGTCCAGTTCTGTTCAGGCGAAGGATTACAACCCCGGTCCTTGTTTGGTTTAAGGGTTGTAACCTGACTTCCGGAGCAGTTCTCTGTCCTCTCTTCGTTTATTGTCTTGTTACCTTATCAATAGTAATTGAGGCGGGTTTCTATTCAGGCGAAGGATTGCAACTTCGGTCCTTGTTTGGTTTAATGGTTGCAGTCTGGCTACTTGAATGGTTTCTCCGTGCTCAATATATTATTGATTATTTCAGTTATTATCAGTATCTTTTAATTACCTTAACTATTTATTTGTGATATGCCGGTTTTAGTTCCTAAGTGAAGCTTCCTTTGTGGCACTTGCTCTTTCTGGGGTCTGACCCAGCTGGTTTTGTGTGGCCAGATATCGGAGCAGCAACAGAGGAACCACCTGTCTTTCAGCCCGATGGTGACCACCAGGCGTAACCAGGGCAACGAGTGGGTTTCTTTTGTCCTCCCACTCTATTTGTAAAATTATTCTTTTGAGGCATTTAGCCGGCGAGCACGTGTTAGCTCGTATTGCACCTTTATTTACTGTCTGCCTACGGGCTGTAACATAATTGACAAATCCTAGGGTTGATCATGTATTGACTAAAACTCTTGCTAGTACTGACATTTTGTACGACTAGCTTCATGATCATCCAATATGTAATGTATGGGACGCCTTACTATTGTATATTGATGCTCTAATATCTTGTGACTGTTACTACTTGCTTGTGATTGAGACAATAGGCTTGTTCATGACCATAGGAGACTGATGGATTGTAGTTAAACCCTCATATATCTAGACAGCCGTGACCGTATAGTGACGTAGATTCCATTTCATTATACGTAGCTGGCTATGTCTGCCCCCGCTCTCCAGTATTCTGGTTCTGGGGCGTGACAGGGGGTGAGAGGATGAGAGGAAAGAGGAAGAAGACAAGGGTATTTTAGTTTTTTTTTTTGACGAAAATCGTCCAAAGTGATGGGTACTGTACATTTTTGTAAAACTGTGGGATGCACTTTGAATTAGAATAAATCAAGTGGGAGATAAGTCAAAAATTTTCAAAATAAAATCGAAATCGAACCGAATCTTTTATTAGAGAGGGAAGTTGGTTTAGGAATAAATGGTTAGTAGCTGGTACTTCGGATGGAATAGAATTAGAGTTTCCTTTCGGTTGGATTTTCGGTCCAAAACCAGAGGGAGAGAGAATATGGTGAGATTTAAATTAGAGAGGAAAGTTGGTTTAGGGAGAGATGGTTAGTTGCTGGTACTTATGGAATAGAATTAGATCAGGGTAGTTAATTGCTTTAAGGAAAATGAATATTTCTTATTTAAAGAAACTTTTTTTTTTGAGGTGACTTTTTCTTCGGCTTGACAAATGTCAAGAAAAGATTTGAATCTATGTCTTCCATGTCGGGACTTTGATTATTACCACTAGGTCACAACCCACGGTAGTTAAAGATTAGACAATGAGATTTTATGAATATTCAATTAGGAACTATTTGTTAGTGAAGAATTATAGCCAAAGCCTTATAATTGTAAAACAAAAGTTGAAAGTTATTTTAATAAACAAATGTTCTCATTTGCAAAAATCTTTTGTTTTATAAGGCTTGCAAATAATTTGGGACTATTGAACTAGAAAAAGAAAAATTCTGTCACGACAACTAGAGCTGTCAAGTGGGCCGGGCATGAATTTGAGTGGGCCGGACCTCTTGAGCCCATGAACTGTAGCGGACCGGACCGGGCCGGGCCGGATTATGGATGAAAATTTTAAGTCCAGTCCGACACACAACCCACAGCACGGTGGGCTTCGGGTCGTGCCGGGCCGGACCCGGGTCGCACTAGAGGCCATCATTTTAATAAATTTATGTATGGATGCATTCATGTATATTGTTGTTACAACAATTTGCAGCTAATATGTATTGAAATGAATTGAATTTCAATTCAATTCACTTCAAACATTCACTTCATTTCAATTCAATTCACTACTATACTATATAATCATAATAATAACATAGGCCGCCGCCACCACTTGCACATGTTGCTTTAGGCAGTGGTACAAATAATATTTGGAGGGCAGAGTATTTGTTGTGTATATATTTTTCTTTTCTTTTTCTTGTGAAAGTGACAATAATGCTGTTAGCTGATAGGATTTGGGAAAAATCAAAGAGATTGTGCAGGGGATGTTGCAACCGGGTTGGACTTCGGGCCAGGCATCGGACCGGACCAGACCGGACCGGGTCGGACTTGGGCTTCGGACCCGGCCTATATTATGGGCCAATATGCATAGCCTGACACGATCCAATATACTGGGCCGGGCCGGGCCCATGATTAATCGGGCCGGGCTGACACATGGGCCTATTTTTCGGGTCGGGCTCGTGCCGGATTGGGTCGGCCTGGCCCAATTGACAGGTCTAACGACAACCAATGTTTTCTATGATAGCCATACAAAGAAAAAGAAAATAGGAAGGGGTAAGGTAGGGAAAATGCAAAAGAAAAACAATATTGTAGCTTTGGTTCTTCTTAAAAAAAAACTGGATCCATAAACCTTGAATTAATTTATACTCTCGAAGTTTATTTAGTTTATTATCTCGTGTTGCTTTTTTTATGAATAAATAAATTTGTTTCATTTAATAGGATTGTACTGTCGAAATTAGATTCACCAGCAAAATCGAAATTTTGATAAAGACAAACTTATATTTATTTAGAAAAATACTATTAATCCCTCGAAAGTATTACTCCAAATCATTCCTTCTTATGTGGCAGCTGACGTGACATTTGATTTGACAAATTTAAAATTAAAATAACATTCGACTTAATATTAATATTATATTAAAAAATAGGTGATAAATTTTTGGGTTGAAATTTGCCATGTATCTATCATGTCAGATGTCACGCCAGCTGTCACATAAAGAGGGATAGTTTGGAGATATTAATAACATTACTCATTTATTTATGAGACACTTCATGTTCTCTCAAGACTAAGGCCTCGTTTGGTTCACGGAAAGGAAATGCATTCCTTTGTATTTTCGATGGGAATGGGAAAGTAGGATTCCTGTCACATTTCCTTTCCGTTGTTTGGTTGGTGTAGGAAAGGAAAACAAAAATATAGCAATGTTCCAATAATATCCTTACATATAAAATAAAAATAACATTATGAAAAATAACATTAATGGTAAAATAAGCAATAACACATGGTTACTTTTGTCATAGCTTTTGTAATAAATGTTGGAAAAGGAGGAGGGAAAATCAATCCCATGGATCATGAGTGGAACCATATTCCCTCCAATTTTCCCCCTTGTGAGGAAATTGATTCCTAAGTTTGTGGTTACCAAACAAAGGAAAGGAACAACTTTCCTTTCCTACTTCCTTGAATCCGTGAACCAAATGAGGCCTAAAGGGATCGATCGTACTCTACTTCTTGGTTGTGCCCTTGTCCGTCACGAAATGGCTTAACACTCGCATTCATACAAACTAGAACGAACCGTCAGGTAGTCAAAACTTACAATCAATATTTTAAAAATTGGATCGGAGATCAACCCGGTCGGAACACTGGATTGGATCAAATCGGTCAAAGTAGTGGGGTTAATCTTGGTTCAACCATTTATATAAGTTTACAATCTTTTATATATATATACTAGCATATGTGCACGTGCCTTGTACGTATTTTAACATTTCTTAATTAGTTTAGAAAGACTCTTTAGGAAGACCAAAGGGTAGTCTTCCTAATTACTAAGTTGTCCTTATTAAAATTAATGAACTATTTTCAATTAGTATAAGTATGTAAGGGTATTTTCGGAATTCAAAAGTTTCACCATCTGTCACGCCTCAGAACCGGAATACCGGAGAGCGGGGGCAGACATAGCCAGCTACGCAATCCCAAAGTACGTTAATACTCTGAAATCACGTATAAGCTGTCAAGACATGGGGGTTACTCTACAAGCCATCAGTCAATCCTATGGTTTAACAATCCTAGGTATCTCAATCACAGGCAATTATACAAGAGCAAGGAGTACGATCATCATACATACAATAGTAAGGCATCCCGAACCATATATACATGAATGATCATGGAGCCAGTACCACAGAACTGAAGACTAGCTAGAGTATTAGTCGTACATGATAAGGACTAGCTATAGTCTAGAATACACATATCATGTTTATGCCCGTAGGCTATAATATCAAGGAAAATACCAAAACATGAGCTAAACACGTGCTCGGGGCTAAACGATACAAGAGGAGAATTTCCATATCAGTGGGAGAATGAAGAAGAAACCCACTGAGGCACTCTGGTGCTCCGGCTGGTCACCGTCGAGTAGATGGTGCGGTAGATCCTTCGGGCTCTTCTATCAGAACCTGGCCATGCAAAACCAGTGGGGTCAGACCCCAAATAGTAAGTACCACAAAGGAGGCCGAACTATGAACTTAAAACCAGCAATCATTAGTAGACAAAGCAAGCAATAAGTAAGGGTGGATCGAGATTCGTGCAGTACCAATGCACTCACCCCGATCATAGAGAGACTGTAAGTAAATCATTATTGACATAAAGTAAACTGGAGAACATGTTAAATAAATAAACTGGAACAGTTAGGAACTGGATCTGGACAAGACTTAGACTGGAAAGGTGATATACGATGAGATAACCATGAGACTATTCAGATAACCAGGTTACAACCCGTAAACCAAACAAGGACCGGGGTTGTAACCCTTCGTCTGAACGGAACTTGGTTTCTCCCACCATTTATCGGCAAGATAAAATAAGAAATTAGGACATGTAACAATCATGTACAAGACAGGACGAATATGAACAATCAGGTCATGTGACAATCTTGTGCAGGATCAAGTCAAGACTAGACTAAGTTAGACTCCATTCAATCAATCACGGCCAAGCAATAAGTACGGCTTGATAATTTAACTAACTAGGATTATCACAGGCCTAGTTACTAGCAAGATGCAACGAGATTCTACCAAGTCCGGTTACCTGTTTGTTACTACCTGAATGACCCCAGCAAAGAAAAGAAAAAGATAGCATGATATAGCAGACACACTGTAGTAAGATACATGTGTCCTAAGGTACCACACTCGACGGCGGACTGGAAGTGCGCTCATCTCGACGGATAGCAACAAATCCCATATATATATATATATATAAGGCCAGGATCAAAGGGACAACAGGTAACTGGAAAAGTCTCTCCATGAACTACTGGATTATTCTAGTAATTAGCCTTAGTCCATTTCAGTATGAATCCCTGACCGTGGGAAACCAGGGATTCATGCCCTAGACATGATGCAAGACAAGACGGGTTCATTTGTACAAGCACAATCATCCACGGTGTCCAAGCCATTCATACTGGTCATGTCAGGTTAGCCATCGCAACAGCATTTCAAGAAGTATCATGTCAGGTTTATCATGTCAAGAGTGCGCCACGGCGGGCCACTATCATGTCATTATCACGTCAAGTTTACTGGTCAAGAGTGCGCCACGACGGACCACTATCAGGTCATTATCACGTCAAGTTTACTGGTCAAGAGTGCGCCACGACGGGCCACTATCAGGTCATGTCAGGTCATTAATCAGGAGTGCACCACTATGGGTCACTGTCGTGTTTAGGGTACATGTGCCGGACAGTATAGTACAAGCATTCAATCAGGAGACTCAAGTTATGCTGAGGTTACGAGACACAAGTCATCAGTAAAGATCAAATAACAATAGAGAAATAATAATAACAACAATAATTAAATAGTTGGACAAGGCACAGGAAGGAGCCCTGCGGCTCAGGGTCACTATCAAGTCATGCTAGTTCCTTGTCACACTATGTCATGTACAATTGTCATTTCAATCATGTCAACCAAATCAGGATTATCAAGTTCAGGACAAAAGGCGTAAGGATATAAAATGGGCGTAAAAATATACCATAAAGGGGTTACAAGACATGGGCAATTAATAAAACACAGGGCTATAGGGAGCCATGCGGCTCAGGCGCATGCGGCCAGGAATGATCTCATACGGCTGGGAAGAGAACAGCCCATGCGGCTCAATAGGGTCAGGCGCATGCGGTCAAGGAGAGAATCCATGCGGCAGGGACAGGAGCGAAGCCATGCGTTTATGCAGTTAGCGGGGTCATGCGCCTATGCGACTACAAGTGGACCAAGTTCATGCGGCTCGGGAAGAAGTCCTCATGCGGCTGGGTCAAGCAAAGTCCCATGCGGCCAGCGGGAAGAGAGGGCGCATGAGACTAAGTCAGAGCATTCATGCGACTGGAAGGAGCGGGGTCCTCATGCGGCCTGGGAGGGCGCATGCGGCTAAACGGATAACGTCCCATGCGGCTGGGTCGAGCAAAGTCCCATGCGGCTGGGAGGAATTGGTCCATGCGGCTGCGGGAGCAAGGGCGCATGCGGCTGAATAATCACAAGCATATGCGGCCAAGGTCAAGTGGGTCTCATGCGGCTCAAGAAGTGCAGAGTATTATGCGGCTGGGAATGAGCGAGTTATGCGGCTAGATGAGTTCGACCCTCATGCGGCTCAAGTACTTTCAGCCATGCGGCAGAAGAGAACACTTGCCGCATAAAATATTCATGCGGTCAAGTCAAGTACTGTTCTTCTTCTCCAAAATTCCGAGAAGAAGAACACCATGAGAGCCAAATTCTCAAGCTCCATAACTCCATCATCCGGAGCCCAAATCCGAACCTCCATAGGTCAAAACGGGGCAGAATGAAATGCTCTACAACATAGAACCATCAAAACTCAGAAATAACAAGATTAAATAGATCAAAACCCATTAAAACTAAAATTACTTCAAAGCTAGGTCTACAACAATCCACTCGGTAAAACCGAAAACTCCAAGTTCTAAACATGCTTAGAATGTAACAAGGAAGAGAATGGAACAAACAAAATAGAAATCGTTCAACATTCGACAAGGTGTACTTGCCTCTCTCTAATGGCTAGGGTTTGGTGGAAAAGAAATGAATGATGGTGAATGAAGAGGGAGAGAGAAAGAGTGGCTTATATAATAAGCTCAAGTGATCTCCACCATTCATTCCTCTCCACTCAATCTAAGCCATACACCTCACTCATAATGAACCAAACTAAACCAAACCAAGTCAAGGTAGAACCGAACCAAATAAAACCAAATCCAAGTTAAACCAAGTCATGAAATCCTACACTTAGGAAAATTTAAAATATCACGCAAATTGATAAATACGAAATACGGCTCAAATAAATACGTATCCGTATAAAATACCGATACAGTGAGACGGGTCTCACAACTCTCTATACCTTAGAAAAATTCCGTCCTCGTAATTTCCTGAGGCTAGTCGAGCAAGATAACAAAACAAAAGCTCCAGGAAACTCAACAATCTCAATAAATTAATTACGGCATACAAGTAAGGTAAAACAATCAGTAATGTAATTAAATACGTAAGTAGTAAATAAATGCACAAGAACAAATACAATCATGATCAAGAAGGGCTGGAGGCATATGGATCAATATGTCTCCTGAGACAGTTGTGTAGGAACCAACGTACTTGCTGGCCAAAGCTGACTCTCAAAAATGGATAAAGTCAAGCCTTAAGGTATGTCGGTACCAATGACTTAGTTCAAGACATGACTCTACCCAGGACGTGTCATCGTAGTTGAAACAGATGCATGAACTTTATCACATGTCTCAAGATACGAAGACAGAAGCGACTGGCTGATCGGGATGGACTGATATCTCTGCCTGCATGCTGAGACTGATCTCCATAACTGGCCTGGCTGAAGAATGCTGAGCTGCCCTCGGCAAAACACGAACAAGATAATCAGAAGGATCAAGAACAGTGCCCTTGAAAGTTGAAGGACACAAGATCAAATCATGGGAACAGGAATGACCAACGATCAAAACAGATATCAAGTCAAGGATCAGAGGTAGAGAATAATCCGAAGGAGATCAATAAGGATAATCGTGATTGAGATATCTAACATGGTAACCCCCACAAATCTGAAAATCGAGACCTGCATGGGCCACCACTAAAACCATGTCACACCCCAGAACCGGAATACCGGAGAGCGGGGGCAGACATAGCCAGCTACGCAATCCCAAAGTACGTTAATACTCTGAAATCACGTATAAGCTGTCAAGACATGGGGGTTACTCTACAAGCCATCAGTCAATCCTATGGTTTAACAATCCTAGGTATCTCAATCACAGGTAATTATACAAGAACAAGGAGTACGATCATCATACATACAATAGTAAGGCGTCCCGAACCATATATACATGAATGATCATGGAGCCAGTACCACAGAACTGAAGACTAGCTAGAGTATTAGTCGTACATGATAAGGACTAGCTATAGTCTAGAATACACATATCATGTTTATGCCCGTAGGCTACAATATCAAGGAAAATACCAAAACACGAGCTAAACACGTGCTCGGGGCTAAACGATACAAGAGGAGAATTTCCATATCAGTGGGAGAATGAAGAAGAAACCCACTGAGGCACTCTGGTGCTCCGGCTGGTCACCATCGAGTAGATGGTGCGGTAGATCCTTCGGGCTCTTCTATCAGAACCTGGCCATGCAAAACCAGTGGGGTCAGACCCCAAATAGCAAGTACCACAAAGGAGGCCGAACTATGAACTTAAAACCAGCAATCATTAGTAGACAAAGCAAGCAATAAGTAAGGGTGGATCGAGATTCGTGCAGTACCAATGCACTCACCCTGATCATAGAGAGACTGTAAGTAAATCATTATTGACATAAAGTAAACTGGAGAACATGTTAAATAAATAAACTGGAACAGTTAGGAACTGGATCTGGACAAGACTTAGACTGGAAAGGTGATATACGATGAGATAACCATGGGACTATTCAGATAACCAGGTTACAACCCGTAAACCAAACAAGGACCGGGGTTGTAATCCTTCATCTGAACGGAACTTGGTTTCTCCCACCATTTATCGGCAAGATAAAATAAGAAATTAGGACATGTAACAATCATGTACAAGACAGGACGAATATGAACAATCAGGTCATGTGACAATCTTGTGCAGGATCAAGTCAAGACTAGACTGAGTTAGACTCCATTCAATCAATCACGGCCAAGCAATAAGTACGACTTGATACTTTAACTAACTAGGGTTATCACAGGCCTAGTTACTAGCAAGATGCAACGAGATTCTTCCAAGTCCGGTTACCTGTTTGTTACTACCTGAATGACCCCAGCAAAGAAAAGGAAAAGATAGCATGATATAGCAGACACACTGTAGTAAGATACTTGTGTCCTAAGGTACCACACTCGACGGCGGGCTGGAAGTGCGCTCATCTCGACGGATAGCAACAAATCCCATGTATATATATATATAAGGCCGGGATCAAAGGGGCAACAGGTAACTGGAAAAGTCTCTCCATGAACTACTGGATTATTCTAGTAATTAGCCTTAGTCTATTTCAGTATGAATCCCTGACCGTGGGAAACCAGGGATTCATGCCCTAGACATGATGCAAGACAAGACGGGTTCATTTGTACAAGCACAATCACCCACGGTGTCCAAGCCATTCATACTGGTCATGTCAGGTTAGCCGTCGCAACAGCATTTCAAGGAGTATCATGTCAGGTTTATCATGTCAAGAGTGCGCCACGGCGGGCCACTATCATGTCAATATCACGTCAAGTTTACTGGTCAAGAGTGCGCCACGACGGGCTACTATCAGGTCATTATCACGTCAAGTTTACTGGTCAAGAGTGCGCCACGACGGGCCACTATCAGGTCATGTCAGGTCATTAATCAGGAGTGCACCACTACGGGTCACTGTTGTGTTTAGGGTATATGTGCCGGACAATATAGTGCAAGTATTCAATCTGGAGACTCAAGTTATGCTGAGGTTACGAGACACAAGTCATCAGTAAAGATCAAATAACAATAGAGAAATAATAATAATAACAATAATTAAATAGCTGGACAAGGCACAGGAAGGAGCCCTGCAGCTCAGGGTCACTATCAAGTCATGCTAGTTCCTTGTCACACCATGTCATGTACAATTGTCATTTCAATCATGTCAACCAAATCAGGATTATCAAGTTCAGGACAAAAGGCGTAAGGATATAAAATGGGCGTAAAAATATACCATAAAGGGGTTACAAGACATGGGCAATTAATAAAACACAGGGCTATAGGGAGCCATGCGGCTCAGGCGCATGCGGCCAGGAATGATCTCATGCGGCTGGGAAGAGAACAGCCCATGCGGCTCAATAGGGTCAGGCGCATGCGGTCAAGGAGAGAATCCATGCGGCAGGGACAGGAGCGAAGCCATGCGTTTATGCGGTTAGCGGGGTCATGCGTCTATGCGACTACAAGTGGACCAAGTTCATGCGGCTCGGGAAGAAGTCCTCATGCGGCTGGGTCAAGCAAAGTCCCATGCGGCCAGCGGAAAGAGAGGGCGCATGAGACTAAGTCAGAGCATTCATGCGGCTGGAAGGAGCGGGGTCCTCATGCGGCCTGGGAGGGCGCATACGGCTAAACGGGTAACGTCCCATGCGGCTGGGTCGAGCAAAGTTCCATACGGCTGGGAGAAATTGGTCCATGCGGCTGCGGAAGCAAGGGCGCATACGGCTGAATAATCACAAGCATATGCGGCCAAGGTCAAGTGGGTCTCATGCGGCTCAAGAAGTGCAGTGTATTATGCGGCTGGGAATGAGCGAGTTATGCGGCTAGATGAGTTCGACCCTCATGCGGCTCAAGTACTTTCAGTCATGCGGCAGAAGAGAACACTTGCCGCATGAAATATTCATGCGGTCAAGTCAAGTACTGTTCTTCTTCTCCAAAATTTCGAGAAGAAGAACACCATGAGAGCCAAATTCTCAAGCTCCATAACTCCATCATCCGGAGCCCAAATCCGAACCTCCATAGGTCAAAACGGGGCAGAATGAAATGCTCTACAACATAGAACCATCAAAACTCGGAAATAACAAGATTAAATAGATCAAAACCCATGAAAACTAAAATTACTTCAAAGCTAGGTCTACAACAATCCACTCGGTAAAACCGAAAACTCTAAGTTCTAAACATGCTTAGAATGTAACAAGGAAGAGAATGGAACAAACGAAATAGAAATCGTTCAACTTTCGGCAAGGTGTACTTGCCTCTCTCTAATGGCTAGGGTTTGGTGGAAAAGAAATGAATGATGGTGAATGAGGAGGGAGAGAGAAAGAGTGGCTTATATAATAAGCTCAAGTGATCTCCACCATTCATTCCTCTCCACTCAATCTAAGCCATACACCTCACTCATAAAGAACCAAACTAAACCAAACCAAGTCAAGGTAGAACCGAACCAAATAAAACCAAATCCAAGTTAAACCAAGTCATGAAATCCTACACTTAGGAAAATTTAAAATATCACGCAAATTGATAAATACGAAATACGGCTCAAATAAATACGTATCCGTATAAAATACCGATACAGTGAGACGGGTCTCACACCATCTAAGTTTTCCTATTATATATATATATTAACTTTGATTGTATGTAAAGTCCAAATTAAAGTCAAGATCAAACGAGTTTAAAACTGAACATGGATGGTTCGGTGGTCTGACCGACCGGATCGACCAGATTAACCAGGTTTTGGAAAAAAAAAAAAAAAAAAGGTCTATTTTAAACTTGTCTGAAAAAGCTACTCAGATTTTGTTTGGTACAGTGTAATATAATCGTAATTATAATATAATCAAATAAAAATAATTAATTTTTTTATTTAATTGTATTACGATTATGATTACAATACATTGTACCAAACGAGATCTTAGTTTAAGGATTGACCGATTCAATCCGTCAGTCTGATTCGGTTTTAAAAACCCAACTAGAAGCTTTCATCAGTGGCCAATTTTATAATAGTTATTCTGTCACTAAAATCTTATTCCTAAAGTGGGTTCTCTAGAGCCCTCCCAACAGTTGGCTACACTGATTGGCCCAACAAACATAATATACTTAAAAAACTTATCAATTCATAAACTATGTGAGAGAACCACTTTGTAGAAAGAAAAAAAGGGGGCATAACAAATCTCAAACACAAATACACCTCTCCCCTTTCTTTTTGGCCTCTTCTTTCAATCATTCCCATCATACATAGTTGTCACTAAAAATGATGCAACAAACATACATGGTAATACTCCAACACCTAGGTTTTTGATTCACATATATATATATATACATATGTAGGTCCTCTCAAGGAACCAGATGCTGCTTCAGTACAACGCAATTATGTACCAATGAGTCTATGTCAAGACCCAAACTATAGCCCAACTTACAAATATATGTACTAAAATTTAGAGAAATTCTTTGTGAACCGTGTGTCAGTTTGAGGACTGATGTAACAGTTCTCTATTGAACTCAGTCTTTCAGTGAAAAGAGTCTGACGCACGATTCCCCATCAATTCGTAAAGACTGATTCTACAATTTAAAGTTAGTACTTGCTACTCTAAGAGCTGACGTCACATTGTCATGTCCATATTCAAAACCTTAGCCCGAATCGGCGGCGACTCTCTGAGCTTGAACGACTGCGCTCCCTTGAGCTTGAGCGACGCGCACGGGTCGGACTTGGTCAGGACCTGCACGACCTCGCTCATGGTCGGACGCAGCGAGGGCACACTGCAGGTGCACCGGACCGCGACCTGCAGCCCCTGCGTCATCTCGGCGGCGAACGGGCTCCACGAGAGCCGCCGGTCGATGACGCTGCTCGCCCCTCCCTCGCTCGCCATCTTGGAGTTGACCCAGTGGATGATGTCCCTGTCCTCGCCGAACTCGGGCTCGTTGGGCTTCTTGCCGGTTATGAGCTCCATCAGGACTACGCCGTAGCTATACACGTCGCACTTGGTGCTGGCCTTGGAGGAGTAGGCATACTCTGTCACAAATTTTTGTCCGTAAGAACATGTGTCTAAGTCGTAGGCATAGTTTACAGTATCGGCTGATATCGATCCGATACGGTCGATACTGATACAGTTTGACATGTTCCGATCCACTATCGATATCGATACGATCGATATTGACATTAGGGATCTCTCGAGTCAATTCAGCAAAGAAAAATAAATGAAAAAAAGATCAATTAGCAAGAATATAATATCACAGTAAAATTGTAAAAAAATATAAAATAATTTTTTTTAAATAATTTTTTTTTTTTCGATACCATAAAATCCGATCTTCCAATTTAATATTGCTGATATTGTCGATCCCAATACACAGAGGAAGGGTCCGATACCGATTCGACATCGATAATGCGAACCTTGATGCTAGGATACACGGACATTCCAAAAATGCACCGAGTATTATCGAACACGTATTGGATACTTTCTGGACACCAAAATACACTAAGTGTTGTGTCCGTCTCACAGTGTCACTACTGTGTCATGTCATATCCGTGTCTGTGCAACATATCTAAGGCAATTTGAAGCATATCATACCAGGGGCCAAGTAGCCGCAAGTGCCTGCAACGACGGTCGTCGACAAACCGTTCTCCCCCGCACCAGTCTGCAGCACTTTGGCGATGCCGAAATCCGCAACCTTGGGCTCGAAGTCGGCGTCGAGGAGTATGTTGGACGTCTTGACGTCGCGGTGCACGATCGGGAAGAAGAGGTCGTGGTGCAGGTAGGCGAGGCCCCGCGCCACCCCGACCGCAACGCGGCGCCTCGTCGGCCAGTCCAGGAAGCCCCACCCCCCGTGCAGCGCGTCCCACAGGTTCCCGTTGGGCATGTACTCGTAGACCAGGAGGTTGCTGTGCGCGCTGGAGAAGCAGCAGTAGAGCTTCACTATGTTCTTATGCCGGATGCTCCCCAGCGTCTCCACCTCCGCCCGGAGCTCCCGGTCCAGGCGGAACCCGTCCGCCGCCGCGGCCGCCCGGTCCTTCAGCTTCCTCCCGCCCCACAGCCTCTTCACCGCCACAAGGTCCCCGCTCGCCAGCTCGACCCTGTACACGGTGCCCGACCCCCCATGCCCGATGATGTTCTTGTCGATCAGCGCCTCCGCGATCTCGTGATGCTCGAAGCCGAGCTTATGGAAGCTCGTAACCTCGAACGGTGGCGAGAACGACAGCCCGCCGCGGCGGTCGAACGCTTCGTCATAGTTCCTCCTTAGCCACCGTCTCACGAACAAGAGCGCGCCGAGGACGGCCAGCACGACGGAGGTTCCGATGACCCAGACGTTGTCGAGCCGGCGCTTCAAGTAGGGCTGCCGACAGGGCGGGAGGTCGATCGGATCGGCAGTGAGGTTGAGGTGGACGTCGGGGGCGCAGAGGGCTGGGTTGCCCGCGACGCTCCCGATCAGGCCCTCCTTGAGCAGGGGGAGGGGCACGGGGCCGGAGAGCTGGTTGTTCGAGAAGTCCAGCGAGTTCGGCAGCAGCTCACATAAGCTCTCGGGGATTCTTCCGGTCAGGAGGTTGTTGGAGAGGTTGAGGACGTTGAGGGACTTCAAGGAGGAGAGTGAGCCGGGGATGGACGAGTCCAGTCTGTTTCCCTGCAGCGAGAGCTGGTTCAGCCGGTTCAAATTTCCGATTTCGGAGGGAATTGGTCCCGACAACAAGTTGTTGCTGATGTCGATCTTGACCAGGCTCGTAGCCCTCGAAATCTCCGGCGGCAGGACGCCGGACAACCGGTTGTTCTGCAGGAACAGCGCCGACAGGTTCCTGGCGTCGCCGATCGAACCCGCGATCCCGCCTTCGAACCTGTTCGACCCGAGATCCACGATCGACGCCCGGGGGAGCCCGAAGATCCCTCTAGGCACCGCGCCGCTCAGCCGGTTGTCGTTGGCTCGGAGCCGGAGGAGCGTCGCGCAGTCCGCGTAGGCCTCCGGCAGCCGCCCCGTGAATCGGTTGCCTAGTACTAGTATGTACAGCAGCCTCCCCCCGGCGCAGACGTCCGGCGGCAGCTCCCCGGTGAATCTGTTCTCCGAGAGCTCCAGCACCACCAGCGGAGAGAACTTGCCCAGCGTGCTCGGGACCGGGCCCGAGAGGAGGTTCCGGTAGACCGACAGCATGGTCAGCGCGGTCGAGTTCCCGAGCGCCGCGGAGATCGTTCCGGTGAGGCTGTTGCTGTACAGCTGCAGGACCCGGAGGCGCGGCAGCCGGAAGAGTCCCTCCGGTATCGGGCCCGTCAGCCGGTTGACCGACAGGTCCGTGTCGACGAGCTCGGTCAGGTTGCCAAGCTCTTCGGGGATCTCCCTGGTCAGCAGGTTGTAGTACAGCTCCAGCACCTGCAGGTTCCGGAGCCGGCCTAGCGACGACGGGACGCCACCGGTGAGAAAATTGCCGCTTAGTTCGAGGTCGACAAGCGAAGTCATGTTCTCGAGCCAGGAAGGAACTCCTCCTCTCATCGACGTCGTGGAGAGGATGAGCACCTTGAGGCTCGTCAGCCCGGCGATGGACCGCGGCAGCCGCCATGCGCCGAACCCCGGGTTCTGGTTGAAGTTGATGTATTCGAGTCCCGTGAGGTTGGCGATCGACGTAGGGAAGCCTCCGGCGAAGGAGTTGCTGCTGAGGTCGAGCACGCGGAGGGACCGGAGAGGCGAGAGGTTGGGTATGCCGCCGGAGAGGCCGGCGAAGCTGAGGTTGAGCTCTTCGAGCAGGGAGCAGTTGAGGACCGCGCCGGGGAAGCCGCCGCGGAGGCTGTTGCCGCCGAGGCGGAGCGAACGGAGGGTGGGTATCGCCATGCATAAGCCAGGAGGGAGGGAGCCGGTGAGCGACCACGAGGAGACGTCGATCGCGACTACGCGGCCCGCAGCGTCGCACGCGAGGCCGGGGAGGCCGCAGTCAGAGGTGCTGTTGCCGGTGGCGGAGAGGTGCCATCGCGAAGACATGAGGGGCCCGGAGAGGGATTGCTTCATTTGGGAGAGGAAGGCGTGTTGGGAGAGAGCGAGGAGGAGGGGGAGGGAGGAGAGGAGGAGGAGGAGTGAGCTTGGAGCCATGGGAGGAATGTAAGTGTTTGTTATTATTGTTTGTGGAATGGCTTTGGTTGGTGATGATAGAGTTATATATATGTATTTTGAGTAAAGAAATGGAGGGAATGCATGGTTGGAAGAATCCTTTTCTTTTTTCCTTTCTTGTTGCATGAGATGATATGTATGTGTTAGTGCATGGCTTTGGGATAAAGAGGCTTTTGGGTTTATGCTTTGTGATGTACATTGTCACCCCCTTACCTTGTGTCAACATCTTTGATGTCACATGCTCTCCGCATGATCTTAGCGTACATTGTTATCGTAATCTACTAATTACCCTTGTACTTAGCCACGTATTTATCGACTCCAAGATCCAGCGTCACTAATAGCGATGAACCAATGCTACGTACGATAAAAAAGCGACGAGGTATTAGTGACGAGAGACAATGTCACAAATACGTCCAAGGCGTGGCTCCCATGTCACAAGTTAAAATGGGATTAGGACATGAAACTAGTAAAATATGAGTGACCGTCTAGCGACACCATAGTGACGCACAATTTTTGCTGCAAAACGTCATTGTGACATCGCACCATCTCATATGCAGCTCAACACTAAATTTCACATAGGAATGTCGCTATGCATAGCTAAAGTAGTCATTTTGGCATCGTAGATCCAGGTAAGCATTGAAGATAAAGTAGTCATGTGACGTCATTGACCTAATTGCTAGATAAATATGGTCGCTAGTCGTTGCTTGCTAAAAAATAAGTGGAGACATATAGCAACATATTTAACGTACAGTCAAGAAATGTCATTATTTGCAACGCCAGGCAACAAAGTAAGCAATAATAGGAAAAAACTAAAAGTCGAGATCGTGTCAATACCCGTGCCCGCATGATCAGATACAAGTGCTAACGTACAGTCAAGAAATGTCATTATTAGGAACTTTAGCTGAGCCAGATTTCAAAGAAGACTTATCTCATGTGCTATTTCCACAATATGCCCTTCCATCTTCTCGCCAGGCTATTTTGATAGCACATGATAACGAGACTCTGCTAAGTCTGATAAATGGACAGCCTTTGCAATTTGCTGATGCTGTCACTCATAAGAAGCCAATGTTCCTTTTCGGCGACGCCATTGATAAAAGTTCTCAACCAAGACCACGAGTTGAGTCGAGAACTTTCCAATGGAAGGAGAAGTTGATCAAGTTACCAGACCTAGCTAGATGCCTTCCTCTAGCAAGATATGCTCATGCGAGCCATCCTAGGAGGATGGAATGGGACATCACTCCCTTACAACATGCACGGACCGAAAAAATCTGTGTCAAGAAAGGTCCGAACAACAGGGACATGTTTTATAGTTCTTCTGAGCGACACGGCACTCTACTGAGAGGGTTGAAGCCGGGTTGTATCCCTCCTGAGAATTCATCTTTGTTGCTACCGGTGAGGACACCGATTTTTGCCAACGAGTATGCCAAAGCGGAGGGTAGATATCCGGATCAAGACATCCGGTTGACAGGTCTGGTAAACCCAGACATCAAAAGATGGAGCTGCATAGCCAACTGGATACTGGTCCAGTTTGAAGATAAACTCAGAGAAATTGATCTGTATAATGCGGTACACGCTACTGTATACGGCTTCTTTCCAAATCCTAATCTGTTTTTGGCTCTGGCAGAGAGGTACAACTACAGGACAGGGACGTTTATGACGCCCTGCGGAGAGATGGGCTTGGCTCTCCGTGAGATGAAGTATATCTCATATTTACCAATGGATGATTTGCCTTACGAGGAGTACGTCCCGACCAACGACGAGTTAGGTAGACTTCGTCGAGAAAATTCAAAGATGGTAGAAGTCTTTGATGAGCTTCTGTGCCATTATAACATATGCTCTTTGTATTACCAAAGTGGCTCTTCTGGCACATGCTATTCATCCAAATGGTTGACTTATCTTTTTTTTCAACCATATTATTGAGAAAAAGACAAAAGATCATGACCCATGCAACCCTGATTTCTTCTATCCCCTCAGCAACAGTGAAGTTATAAAACTGATGGAGGAAAATAAGAGAATGGATATCAGAGTTGATGATGAATACCAATATCCTCCTCTTAAGGCTGGAGAATTTGTGGAGAGCTTTATAAGAATGGGCTACAGGTCCATGTCTAAACAAGCCCAGCTGGCAGGATTTTTGACGTACTGGCTACGTCGATTCGTCGTGCCTGGAGCAAGTGCTGTAGACCACTTCCATCGCGGTGTTCTTTTTGCTGCTGTCCGGTTAGTCTTCGGCTACCGGATGGATTTACTATCAGCGATGACCTGTAGGATAAACGCGGGTCTTCGCCTGTATGTTGATTCTATGCTCAAGTACAAGGGTGATAAGGGGAACTTCCCTAGATTGGAGTTACCTTACACTTACTTATTCGGATGGTTGCTCTTGCATCATCCACCATTGATGAATCCTGCCATGGGAGCAGTTGGTGGCAGTTTTCTACGCAGATTCTCACAGAGCAGGTGGATATACACTAGTCTGAGGGACTGCAGACGAACTCTGAACCTCGACAAAGGATGGAATTTTCTTTGCTCTCCCCCTCCAACTAGTTATGAGCATATGGCAGCAAATCTGATTGACTTTGGGAGGCAACCAATAGGTCGAGTATCTTTTGAATGGCTGAAGACAATCAGACCATCACATCTAGTATACAGATTTGAAGAAGAATGCTTCCTTGAACCATATTTGCCGAGCCGCTTCGCTCGTCAATTTGGTTATGACCAATTCCATGTGGGCAACGCCATAACTTGCCTATAAGGGACGGGGTACCTAATTGACGGTGCGAGAGCATGGGCTTATTATAATGCTCGAGACACAAAGACTGTGTTTTCGATGCCAAACAGAACTGATGCTGGTCCTAGAATGTTGTATACTTATTCACAGTTTTACACAGCTGCAAATATATTTGCTGAAAACTATAGCCTCGTTGATAGTTTTGCAACAGCAAATCGTTTGAAGAAAGGAGCGACTGACACATTAGCTCCCAATAATGATGAAGAACATGAGCCAGTGAACGACCCATTGGAAGCTTCCAGAGAAGCCAATTTCCCTGAGGAAGTTAACCAACCTTTAAGAATTTCTCTGAAGGTTGTTAAGTCTCCGGTCAAAGAGAAGAAGAGAAGGAGAGAAGAGCCTTCTTCCCCAGTTGTGAAGAAAAAATTGATCTTGGAACATTCTTCAGAGAAAGTCACTACGAGATCACAATCTAGACAATTGGCCGAGTCCACTCGAGATGAAGCAGCTACACCGACCTCTATTCAGAAACAGGTCGAGGTAGTAAACATAGAGAGTCCTGAGAGGCCTCTACATAAAAAGAAGAAGCTAGCTCACAGAAGAAAGAAGAGAACAGTTTCTCCTCCAAGGCAAATTTAGTCTTCAGTAGTGATGAACGCTGCGGCTGGAATCACCATGCCATCTCCTACCCCTGTTTCTGAGTCTGGGCATAAAAATCTTAGTCCAGAACAGAAGGAGGAGGTCGAACAGAGAGAAGAGGCGGCAGAGCCCATAGAAGATGCTGAACAAAGAGACGAGGCTGCAGAGCCCAAAGAAGAGGAAACTGTACGATCTCCTTCACCAGTGGCAGTAACGACTCATCTTCCTGTTACACCGGGAACAACCCGTGAGGAAGAAGATCGTCTCATGATCGAGGCACTAAATGATTGTGATTTCGGTTATCAAGAAGAAACTGATCATGCCGCTACTGCTTCTAGTGAAGAGGCTCCTGAGGACAGTGAGAGCGAGGAGAGCACCTCATCAGAAGCTGTTGATGAGACACAAAATCCGGAAGAAGACGTTGAGGTCCAGACATCTCCCAGAGCTGTTGATAACACTCTGACTCCTGAAAAGGGGGCTGAGGTGCCAGTATCTCCAGAGAAGATTGCAGATGAAGAAGTGGCTTTGGAGGAAACTCCTGCTGTTGATCACCAAGGTACAGAATGAAATTAGCAATTTTCTTTTAATAGATTGACAGCTAACATCTTTATTCTTATCCCTACAGAACTTAGATCTTCTCCAGCTCCTCCAGTGTGCATGGACATAGTACTTGTGACGACAATTGCTAGTAGCAGTCGCCATTTATCCTGTGGCTCCGAAGCAGGAAGTAGTCAGGCAATAGTGTCTGAGGCTACTTCTGCTCAGCTAGAATCTATCCCAACAGATGATAGGCCAGTCGCCGGATCGAACCATGGTAAGACTGTTTTCACTTTTGATTCTCTTTGACAATAGCAAATGACAGACAAAATGATAATATTTAATTTTGCAGAGGAACAACCAGGAGGAGCGACCAGCTCCACTTTAGTTCCTTTATTCAAAGAGCCTTCCGTCCAAATACGAGAAACTGAACGTCCTGCTGCCTCGTCATCAACAGGAGTAGCTGCGACTCCTGGTGCTCTGGCGACCAATTAATTTGTCATTCAATCATTTACTAAATTCTTCTTCGATTCATTAGGGCCATTGATCAATAGGGTGATGGAAAAAGAAGATGCTAATTTTTACACAGTTAGAGGTCCAACCTCTTTCTTAGTTCATGCTATCCGCGAGCAAGGTGACGAGCCTCAGGCCACTTTTCTTGAACACATATTAAATGAGCTAGAGACTTCAATAAAGAACTACAAAGAGCTCAATAAGGGGGAGGTAGAACCCTTAGTTCAAGCGGAATTTGAACGGATGGCTCAGAAAGCTGCAGTTGAGAGAGTAAATTTCCAGATTCTCTTGGATGCTTTTGCTACTAAATCTGCTGAATACAATTCCAAGGTAGAATCGGTGACATCTACTGCTGAAATAAAAGAGAGAAGAATTGCTGAACTGAGAGCGGAGATTGCCCGTCTTCAAGAAGAACTGGAATATGAGGTTACCGAGCATCAAACTGCAATCCAACAACTCGGTGCTCTAACCCAAGAAAGAGACAAATATGCCGTAGCTCATAATGATGAAATCACTCGCAGAATGGTAACCATGCCAACTTTCAACGAGACATCTGGGATGAAAGAAGCCAGGAAGAGAGTGATGGAATCCCGCAAAGTGCGTCTGCAGACTCTGAAGCAACAGATTACCGGCTTGATGACACCACCAGTTTAATAAAAAAATTCCTTGTATCTTCTTGTTTTTGTAATATGAAGCTTTGTAATGTCTTGAATTTTGATCAATAAAAGACATTTTTGTGGCTCTATTATTTGTTACATATCTTGTTTAGATATAAATAATAGCGATAGAAAATATATTCAGAGGTACAGGACATGATATATTTATGATCTTAGAAAATAATCATATTCAATTATATCTGCTCAGAGGTAATATGGATATGGTAGAATATAAATTGTTGAATATTATTATTTCAATAGACAACTTAATCGAGAATGACAAGTTGCTAATGTGGATAAACGAACAAAATGAATCGTCAAAATGTATGAACGAAGTGAATCGACAGGATGAACGGATGAACCGTCAAATGAGTGGAATGAACGAACGAATCGTCAAATTGATTGAATGAACGGGTGAACCGTCGAATGAATATGATGAATGAACGGGTAAACCGTCGGATAATTGTAGATGGCATGAACGGGTAAACCGTCGGATAGATGTGTGAACGGATGGACCGTCAAAGGGGATGAATGTAATGAACGGACGAACCGTCGAATGATGAATGGGCGAACCGTCAAGTGGATGTATGAACGGACGAACCGTCGAATGATGAACGGGCGAACCGTCAGATAGATGTGTCGCCCTCTGTCTATAAATAGAACAAAAAATCAGATGAGATGATCATTTTCATTTTTTTAACATAAAGATGTCGTCTGGAGATGCATCTAAGAAGACTAAAATTGTTCTGAAGATTAAAGCGGGCACTGAAGAGCGTCCGGACAAGACGGCTCAGCAGATGACGGCGGATGAAGGTTCATCTGCCCCTAAGCCGCCAAAGGACAAGTTGGACTTCCTTCTCGAACCAGGGAAGACTGAAGAAGCAGAAGCTATGAGAATGGCTGCCTGCAAGTTCCTGGTGGGTTCCAGCAAGAATGTTCTCGACTCTTTTGCTGATCATGTCTTTGACAAGGACAGCAGTGGTCCGCGTTCCAATGTCGAGAAGGATGATAGTAACCTTCCTTGATATCATGTAACATTGTTTATGATGTAATAAAAATCAAACTTTATTTATGAAATGTCTGATCATATTTACATAAAATTTCTGTTACATTTATACATAGTATTTCTTGAGGAATTTGCCATTGATAGGCATCATAGCAACTCGACCATCTAACTCTGAAAGTTGATAAGCTCCATTTGAAAAGACTTTGCTGATAATGTAAGGCCCTTTCTACTTCGTATCGAACTTGCCTTTGCTTGAATGAGTCATTGTCATAGGACGTCTGACTGTTAGAACAAGTTCTTCTTACTGAAAGGCTCTGACTTTAACTTTGCGGTTGAAATTCTTCGAGATGCGGGCTTGATACAACTCAATATGCTATTGAGCTAATAGCCGCTTTTCATCGAGCGCTTCTAATTCTTGAAGTCGAAGAATATCATTGTTCTCTGTAGTTAGTTCATTAGCAATGGCAATCCTTAAAGAAAGAATTTGAAGTTCCAGAGGAAGAACTGCTTCACAACCGTATAACAGAGAGAAAGGTGTAAAGCCTGTGGGATTGCGGACCGTAGTACGGTAGGCCCAAAGACATTCACCAAGCTTTTCACTCCAGTTTTGTTTGTTAGTAGATACAAACTTCTTGAGGAGCTTGATAATAGTTTTATTGAAAGCTTCAGCTAATCCATTAGCGGCAGGATTGTAGGCTGTAGAAGCAACATTGTCAATCCGATGATCATCGCAGAATCTCGTAAACTTCTGGCTGATGAATTGTGGTCCGTTGTCATGGATGATTCTTCTAAGTACACCAAATCGATAGATGACATGGTGTTTGACGAAATTGATGACGCTGCTGGTCTTGACTTCAGCCAGAGGTATAGCTTCAGCCCATTTAGAGAAGTAGTCGGTTATTGCCAATATGAACCGATGTCCTTTAGAAGAAGGAGGATTGATAGGACCTATAATGTCCATGCCCCAAGATTCAAAAGGCCATGAAGCAGCCGTCAGATGAAGGAATTCCGACGGTTGATGAATGAAATCTGCATAGATTTGACAAGCTCGACATTTCCTTGCATATTCAATGGCATCAGAAACCATAGAGGGCCACAATAACCCATGCGTCGGATACGATCCTGTAGTTTAGGACCGGGCTGATGTGCTCCGCAAACACCGTCGTGAGCTTCACGCAACACTTGCTTCGCTTCATCACCAGCAAGACAGCGTAAGATTAGGCCGTCATAAGTCCGCCGATAAAGAGTCTTGGTGGTCTGATTGTAATAGAATCGGAGAGACCGTCGACGAATACTCGTAGTCTCCTTGGGATCTTCAGGAAGTATGTCATGAATTACGAAGTCGATGAAAGGAGCTCTCCAATCTTCATTGATTACATTGGCTTCAGTAAGATTACTGAACTCAATATTACGATTGTTTTCGACACAGAACAATTCCTGATTAGAGACGACTACAACTTGTTGTCTTCTGATGGGGATAGCTAGGACTGCTGCAAGATTAGCCAAAGCATCTGCCTCAGTATTGCAAGCTCGGCGTACATATTCGATGAAGAAGGCTTTGAACGATGTAGCCATGTTGATTGCAGCTTCATAGTAAGGCAGTAAATCTTGATGGCGAACTTCATAAGTCCCTCTAACCTGATTAACAACCAACTTAGAGTCGCCAAAGACTTCAAGATACTCGACATTCAATTGCTTGGCTAATTGAAGACCGATCAATAGAGCATTGTACTCTGCCATGTTGTTGGAGCAAGGTTCATCTAACGAGTATGCTCTTTGAATAGCTGAGCCATCCGGAGAAACAAGGACAACTCCAACTCCTGCGATGATGGCACTATTGGGTCCAATCCTGGATGCACCGTCAAAGAATAGATGCCAAGTAGAAAATTCTTCGAAGATTGTATTAGATTCCAATATCTCGTCTGGAATTTTATCATAGAGTTTGGACGTCTCTGGAACAGGATGAGCCGCTAAGAAATCCGCCAGTGTTTGACCTTTGACAGACTTTTGCGGAACATATATCATGTCATATTGGGCTAGCAGAATGGTCCATGTAGCCAGTCGAGAATTAAGTGTGCTGGGCTTCTTTATGAGTACACGAAGAGGATTAACTCGGGATATAACATGAATGGTTTGACCAATGATGTAATGTCGAGTCTTCTGAACAGCAAATATAAGAGCTAAGCATTCTTTTTCAACTGGACTATAACGATGTTCAGCACCAATCATAGTACGACTGAGATAATAGATGGCTTGTTCGTGGCCTTCCTTGTTCTTTTGGACAAGTAAAGCACCCAATGAATGGTCCAAAGCACGGACATACATTAAGAATGGTATGCCAGAGATTGGTGGCACCAAGACTGGTGGATTCATGAGATACCGCTTTATGTCATCAAATGCTCGTTGACATTCTTCGGTCCAAACGAAAGATACACCCTTCTTCATGAGTTGAGTGAATGGTCTGCAGCGTCCAGACAGATTCAAAATGAATCTCCTGATGTATGCAAGTCGACCTTGGAATCCTCGTAGCTCTTTTAGGTTGCGTGGAGGACGCATCTCTTGAATGGTTTTGATCTTCTCGGGATCCACGTGTATACCCTTAGAGGTAATGACGAAGCCGAGAAATTTACCACTAGAGACACCCAAAAATGACTTGGTGGGATTTATTTTGAGTTGATGTTGGCGCATGAGATTGAAGATAGTTCTCAAGTCTTGGATGTGATCTTCCTTTAGACGACTTTTGACAGCAATACCGTCAACGTAGCATTCAACAGTCTTTCACAGATGATCTTGAAAGATGGTACTCATTGCTCGTTGGTATGTTGCACCAGCGTTCTTGAGACCAAATGGCACGACAGTGTAGCAGTAGACTCCGTGAGGAGTACGAAAAGAAGTATGTTTTTCGTCTTCAGGATTCATCCGAATCTGATTATATCCGGAGAATCCGTCCATGAAAGATATTCTTTCGAACCCACAGGTGTTGTCAATCATGACGTCTGTGATAGGGAGAGGAAATTTATCTTTTGGACATGCTTCATTAAGATCTCGAAAGTCGATGCAGATCCAAACTTTTCCGATTTTCTTTAGAACTGGGACAACATTAGCTACCCAATCAGGATGCTGTTCTTCTCGAATAAAGCCACAAGCGATGAGCTTCTTGACCTCATCATCGATCGCATCCATCATTTCTGGCTTGAAGCACCGTTATTGTTGTTTGACCGGTTTTGCATTCGACAGGATGTTCAGTTTGTGAGTAGCAACTTTGGGATCTAGTCCTGGCATGTCTTCATAACTCCAGGCAAAGACATCAATGTATTCTTTAATCAGAAGAATTAATTCTTGTTTATCTGCCTCTGGAAGGTTCTTGCTGATGAATATTGGACGAGGTGACCCGCTCTCTCCAACATCAATTTGAACTAATTGATCTTCAGTAGGCGGTTCCCTTTGTTCAAATCAGAGTTCCCATTGGGTATCCATTCGTTGAGCCCAAGGATCTGTTTCAGAACTTTCTTCAATATCTTCGTCATTGCCTTCTGGAAGTTCGACGGAGACCATGTTAGAAGATACAGTCAATCGATAAACTTGACCAATGCTGGTATTAGAATCCCATGATCTGGAATCAGAAGAGTTAGAGCGCTCCTCACTATCGAATTCAGAGCCTGCTGGGGATAATACTGGAGGAGAGGCATATCCGAGACCTCTTTTGGTCCTGCTGTAGTACATCTCTGACTTTCCTTTTGGAACAGCCGTACGGAGAGGAGTTTTTCTACCCTTACCGTAGTTGAGACCGCTCTTGAAGTCGTAACCCATCTTCTGGATGATGTCTTTTGATTGCTGACTGTAACGACGGAGTTGAAGATGTCCCGTGTCGTTAATTTTGCTATCATCCGTATAGCTGAATTGTTGTTCCGGTCCTTTACTAAAAAGTATTGGACTCTCGCCTTTTTTACGAGCGAGAACAATACGATATGAATCCTTTGGCAGTTCGAGTGAGACTTCTGTTTGAAGAGATTGCACGACTCCCATTGTAAATGACTGAAAGCTATATAACATATCCAAATAGCACTTATATGATAAATGACATCAGTATACTAGAAAGTAGATGCTTTTTCATTGATTTGTACATTGGTATTTACAGCAAGACCTTTAGCCTTAGCAGGCTTGGTCAGATTGATTACAAGAAGGGGAGAAGAAGAACGTGGAGGAGGATTGGCTTTGTTACAACGTAAGTTAATAACAAGCGGCTCAGAAGAGGTGAGCTCCATTTCTTCCTTGTTATGAGATAAATCAATAACAAGTGGTTCAGAAGAGGTGAGCTGCCTCTTATCCTTGTTACGACGTAAGTCGATAACAAGTGGCTCAGAAGAGGTGAGCTTCCTTTGATCCTGATTCTCATCAGTAGATTGCTTCTGGACTGGCAAGTGAATAGCCAGTAGTTTGGAAGACTGAGGACGAGAAACACGCCCTTTGACAGGGATGATAAGGGTATCATTAGGCATTGCTTCTTGCTCTTCTTCAGTGTCCAGAGATAGGACAACCTTCATGAATTCATCCTTGTACATACGTGCATCGTTGCAGTATGCTTCAATGCCTTTGAAAGGATAGAGATCAGCAACTTCCTTTTGCACCTCTCCGTTGTCATCAACATATTTAAAACATTGATGGAGAGTCGAAGGAACAATGTTATGCTCGTACAGAAATGGTCTTCCCAGTAAAGCATTATAGGAACAACCATGGTTGTCAATGATATAGAAAGTCACCTTTGTGCGAAGATTGCCTATTTGGAGTTTTAGGCGAATCTTGTCCAGAGGTTCACTCCTTCCCTGGTTGAACCCGAGAATAGTGGTGATTGTACTAGAGAGACTATGCACTGGGATCTTCAGCGCATCCAACATTGTCTTCGGCATAATACTGAGAGCAGACCCTGGATCTATCAGAATACGATCGACTTTCATCGAGTCGACATATCCTGTATAGTAGAGAGGACGGTCGTGCCTGTTGTCTTCCATCAACATGTCATCTTGTGTGAAAGTTGTGTTTGGAATTAACTCCAACATACTATGACAATGGAGGCAAGAGACTGGTTCTGCTTCCGGCTTCTTAAGCAGGGCTAGACAGGTTTCTGCTTGCATGAGAGCCTCGCTCAGAGTTTCCCGAGTCTCTTTGGAGAGGCACAAGAGCTCGAAGATTGACAGCCGGGCCGGTGTATTGGCTAGTTGAGCCAGGATGTCAAAATTATAAGGCTTTTCAAGTCCAGAGGGAGTTGACTTCTTCAAAGGTTTATCAAAGCGGACTTGCTGTTTGCCTTTGTCAGCGACCGTCGGCTTGGAAGGAATAGACACTACAACCGGTGAAGATGCAGTAGGAATATCTTCAGTTGCAGCAGGCTGCACTGGAGCAGGCTCAGAAGAAGAGGAAGCTAGATTCTCTTGGGTTTCGGGGTAATCCTTTAGATAGACTTTCCCTAATCTGGTGCCCAGTAAGATTTCTTCATCAACTATGGGGTCAAAAGACACCATATTGCAAATCTTTGTCTTGCCTTTGGAACGATCTTTCTTCTTGGAGGAAGAGGGAACTTCGAACTCTGAAGCAAGATCCGGATGAATCCACATAATCTCGCCATTGTCAAGAGAAAAGGGGACGAGACCTTCACTTCATGGAGGAGGGAGATTCTCGATCTCAAGAGTAGTTTTAGGGATAGGAATGACACCATGCTGTACCATTTACGGCAGGAAATCACCGAATTAAACTGAGACCATGTTTGCGGTAACAGTTTTCTCGTCTTGTTGCAGAGTGACAATGCCAGCGTTGACCAGCTCCTGGATTTTGCCTTTGAGCACATAACATGCTCGAGTGGGATGTCCGATGAACCTGTGATAGACACAGTACTTGGGATGATCAGTCTTACCAACTTTATCGGGTTTCTTGGGATCTGGAAGTTGGATTTTATTGCTTTTGATCAAGCAATTAAAGATGCTAGCAGTGTCATTCTCATCAAAGGAATATTCTACTTTAGGACGAGGTTTCCTTGGTGGAGGTGCAGAAGGAGTAGAAGTAGACGTAGGAGGAGCTACGTTAACCGCTAGAGATTCTTTATTCTTGTTCAAATTGATGTTTAAAGTTTCTTTTGCTTTGCGGTTGTTCTGGCGATTGCCACCACCTGATGTTTGATGTTCATCCCGGTCGGGGTTAGATATCTGTCCCCCTAGCTGCTTGAATTTGTCGGCGCTAACTTCATCTGCTTTAGCGTTGACAATGAAGGATGGCCAATCTTGGAACTAAGTAGACCCTGTCCACATGCTGATGATAGGCAACAGATTTGCCTTGCAGGTGTCTATGGTGACAGCAACCGAAGTTCCAGGAGGCATTTTCAAAGCTTCTCGACCAAATCTTTCAATGAAGCTCTCAGCAGTTTCATTGTGTCTTTGTCTGATTTTATTGAGGGCTGACATAGTCATGTCATTGATCCCCTCGTAGAATCGTTCCAGGAAGATTTGCTTTAGGCCAGAGAAGGAGGTGATACAACCATCGGGCAAGCTTCTATACCAATCGTATGCTACGCCAACTAAACAACCGACGAATACTCTGGTAAGAAGAGCGTCATTTGGTTGAAGTTGGACAGTCATAACATCAAAGTGGTTAATGAACTGACTGGGAGAGGTGCTGCCATCAAACAGCGAGATTGTTGGGATCTTGTACTTCGGAGGAAATGGAACTTCTTTCCATTCAACTGGGTAGGGCTGCTTGATCCCCAACCTTTGCAAGTGTCTTTCTCCTTGAAAGCTTCAAACTGAGTTTGCAAGAGCTTGACAGCTTTATTGGCATCTTCTACTAATGTAGAAGGAGCAGGTTGAACCACGGTGTTAGGAGGAGGAACAGCATGATAAGCACTACCCCCAGCACGTGACTGACTGGGTGTAGGTTGGATTTGTACAGGAGGTACTTGAGTAGGTGCTACCCCCAGTCCAGCATTAACAGGCACCGACGATGCTATGATTTCAGGATTTACAGGAGGTACGGTCGGTGGTACTGTATGCTGGGCCACAATGATGGAATGCATACTTGCGACCATTTCGGCCATGGTCTTCAGCTTATCTTCTAGCGCAGCTATTCTTTGTTCTTGACTAGCCGAACTGGAAGCATCGGGATCTTCATTGACAATATAAGCTGTCACTTCCCTGGGTACAGTGGAGGACACTATTTGTTCTGAACTTTCACTGTATGCATCGTAGTCGGAGAAGGAATCATCTCCTGAGTAAGAAGGAAGGAGACGTTCGGAAGGATCTTGAAGATTCCTTTGACCGATTGTGTCTCGGCTTCGGGATCGGATATGTTGGAATACTCCTTCAGAGGATTCTTGGAGTAGATCCAAATACCGTTTGCTTGGATTGCGAGGCTTTCCGTGCTTGGAGCATTTCCTACCCCTAGTGTCTCTGGAGGTCATGTTAACAGAAGCGTACAAAACCTCATCTTCATCTTCAGACATAGGTTCAGAGTTAGAAAAGTTCAGATGATCGAAGATAGATCGTCTTGTTGTTTGACAACAACACTTGATGACAACTTTTTGGTTACAGTGATGTCCAAGTGGTTGCACTGGGGATGTTGAGATATTGTCCCGTTTTTGCTTGAGGTGTTCTCGGAGATCAGGAACAGCAACGGGACGAGGAAAAGTTCGAGGGATATGTTCTTTGATAACATTCGAAACATGGTTCCGTTTCTTCAAATGTTTTGTCCCTTGAGTGTACAGGGAAGTGCTCATTTCATTGGCATAGGTGTCCGGATTCTTGATCCTAGAAGTTTGCTTCTGATGATGGTTGGTCTTCGACATTGGCTGTTTACGTTTCACCGAAGTTGGCCTGTTGAGATAAGTTCTTAGATCAGCAAACTCACCCCCAGGGGTTTCTGTTTGAGACACCAGCAACTTTCCCTGTCTTGAACGGGAGATTTTGAGGGTTGGGAGATCTTGGAACTCTGCTACCGGAGTAGGCAGAATACCTCTCTGATCAGTACACTTTCCTTTGGCAAGGAAAGAAGGAGAATCCTTGTGAAAAAGGGTCCTTGTACTGACTGGTGCCGGAGCACATTCAGTTTAATCTTCTACGGTAAAAACCGAGGAAGACTGAGAAAAGATCAAAGGGCCTTTTCCTTTATTTTGGAAAGAAGGGTTAGCTAAAGAGCGTTTCCCTCTGTTGTCTTCCAAGTCATGGGACGAGGAAGTTTGAGAAAAGACCAAAGGGTCTTTTCCTTTGTTTTGGAAAGAAGGAGGAATGGCCAAAAGACTACCCCCAGTGGATTACGCAGGAGCAACAGGGTGCTGGAGAGGAGCAGAACTTTTCCCCTTATTGTGAGTAGAGGAGAGATTAGCCAAAGGGCTGTCTCTCTTGGATTGTGCAGACACAGTTTGTGCATGGGTTGATGGCGCATTGGCAGATTGCGCAGGATGAGTCTTGGCAGAATGTCTTCTGGCTTCAACCAGAGTGGTTTGCGCAGTAGGAGCCTTGTTGTCAGAGTGCTTGAGTTGCACTCTGGTTGCTGGAGTAGTGGACTGCGCAGGCAGAGTATCAGCCAACTGCGCCAGAGGAACATGAGTCTTATATTTTGATAGAGCAGCATATGATATATTTTGTGCACTGGCAACAGCAGACTGCACATGAGTGGCAGAGACAGATTGTGCAACAGCAGAGACTTTAGACTGTGCAACAGTCTTGGTGACAGAGATCTTAGACTGCGCAACAGTCTTAGGCACAGAATCAACAGACTACGCAGCAGTCTTCGGGACCCACACTGGGCGCACTTTGCTTGTGGCAGAAGTTGTCACAGTGCGAGGAGTGGTCCTGGAGTTGATCATGGCTTCATAGGCTGTCTGGTTGACCTTCACAACCAGCGTCTTCTGCGTCTTTCCGATAGACGCAACGTCACATTGAGTTGTCACTTCCTCGTCGAAGGAGAAAGTCGTCTCCAGCAGAGTCGCCATTTTGTTTGCAAAAACAAAAGTATGAACTTTATTTCAACAAACTTTGTAAAGATTACAAGAATTCTGGGAAAGTACAACTATAGGAATCCAATCTAGAAGACGATTGCTTTATCCCTTGGACAATGTGAACTTTGAAGACGATAGCCTCTAAATTTGAAGGCGATAGCCTCGGAAGAATGCAGCAGAACTTGGGCAAGAACTCCTAAACTCCCTGATATTTCTGAACTTTATGTCTGATCCTCTGGAATGAAGACTTGAAACTCTATTTATAGAGTTCTGGAAATAACTAACTTTTAGTTATTCTAAATGGTGCAAGTTAGATTGTGCATGCACTGGATTGCGCAGCATCAGACTGCGCTGGCAGTTGTCTGGTCGTGGGCCAACTGTCTTGGATACATGGCATCATTTGATTAAAATGCGCATGATCATGTGCAGACGGTTGCCACGTAATGAGCAATTGATGGCATGAATGCCACATGTACATTTTTTAGTTGTCATGATGAAATGTGCCACATGAATTGCGCTAACTTTGGATTGCGCTAGGATGGACTGCGCTGAGCTGGATTGCACTGCAAACAGATTGTGCTGCATGTACAGCTATCCTCGAGCGCTGTACGGCACAAAAAATGAACAGTCTCCTCGTTCTTTGTGCTGTCAGTTGTCAGAAGATTTGATTGTGTCAGGTAATGATGACATTGCCACATCAGCATGCACACTTGAGAGTGTGCGCGGTCCAGTCTGCGCCATCTGAATGATGCACAATCTGATGTCTGCACAGTTCATTTGAAAGCTGTTGTTTTATTTTTATGACTTTGTTGATGGGTGCAACTTGATTTTTTAGGACCTACAGCCACTATCATGTGTTATCATGTAAAGGTTACTTGTTAAGAGTGCACCACAACGGACCACTATCGTGTTCTATCCCTACAAATCATGAATGAGAGAAACTTGCATAAATTAGTTAGTAACATATTCTTGAAGCCAATAAAAAGATCTACACTTTTATGTTGGGAGTTGGAAGAGATTCTGGCCACACATCAGCTAAAAAGGGGATAAAACATACAAAAACAGTCAAAATAAGCACTATGGGGTCTCATGCGGCAGTAGATGGGTACCCATCCATGCGGCAGGGTCGATGGGGACCCATCCATGCGGCTGGGTCGATGGGGTGCCATCTATAAGGCATGGTCGATGGGGACCCATCGGCTGGGTCGATGGGGTGCCATCTATGCGGCAGGGTCGATAGGGTGCCATCAATGCGGCTGGGTCGATGGGGTGCCATCTATGCGACATGGTCGATGGGGTGCCATCCATGCGGCTGGGTCGATGGGGTGCCATCTATGCGGCAGGGTCGATGGGGTGCCATCCATACGGCTGGGTCGATGGGAAGCCATCTATGCGGCATGGTCGATGGGGTACCATCTATACGACAGGGTCGATGGGGTACCATCTATGCGGCTGGGTCGATGGGGATCCATCCATGCGTCAGGATCGATGGGTACCCATCCATCTCTGAAAATCTGAGAAGGATGGCTATGGAATCCATAGCTTCCAAGCTCCATAAAACCTTCACCGTAAGTCCAAATTTGGACTTCTATAGGTCAAAATCGGGCAGGAAAAAAATTCTCTACAACATAGAACAATCAAAACTTAAAACTAATAAAGTTTGATAGATCAAAGTCCAAGAAATCTAAAAATGCAACAAACTTAGATCTACAAGAAATAAACTATGGAAATTAAAAATGCTAAGTACTAAAGTGTCTTAGAATCTCGTGAGGAAGAAAATGGAACAACAAAAATGGAGTTCCTCCATGAAGCAAGTTGCACCTGCCTAAGCTCTTGGTAGGTGGAGAGAGTTATGAGGAAGAAGAAGGAGTAAATGAAAAAGTAAAAAAATAATGAAGAGAGAGAAAGGGTTGGTAGGTTTATAAAGGGGGAGGGTTCTCTTATAATGAACCAAAAGCCCAATCAAACCAAGCCAAACCAAAATAAACTAAGCCAAGCTAAACCAAGACCAAACCAGGTCAAAATAACCTAGACTAGGCAAGCAAGTCAAGTCCAACTACGGGTCACCTGACAAACGTCGGAGATCTCATATACGTATAGAAAATACGTATAATAGGAAACGGGAGTGACAGAAAGCATGGTTATGATTAAGGAAGGACTTGGTTGATCGAGTTGAGTCTTGCATGGTCATTGGACAACTTACATGTAAGGTGAATTTTTCGAACGATTTCGGGGCGCCGGGTTCGTGTCGGTCTAGAAGAAATTACAGATATTATACGGCCTTCATCGACGGTAAGACTCGATTGAAGTGAACTGTTACAATATAGGCTACAGGTTATTCGGTGAGAGCTCGTACCTCGCATGCGAATGGTCACCGTATGTAAAGATCCAGGATAGCTTGACATTGCTAGTGATCACTCATATTGATGTGTTGGCATAAGAGCGGCTATACGCGTGTATGCCTTTGGATTACGTCGAGTACTAGCATGTTACGAGTTAGGTTAACAAGGCATAATTATAGCAAGCGCTAACCTTAAATCGGCACGAATTAGGTGTGCACGACTGTAACACCATTCTGGAGCCTAAGATTTGGCTATAGTAAGGACACGTGCTTCAGCATGAATATGGCATCGTCATTGAGTCATCTCGAGTTAAGTCAGGAAGGGCCGTAAGGCAAGTTTGGTTAAGTCTGGTTGATCCTTGGGAGGTACGGCCTCGATCTTAAGGCATGATCGAGTTTATTGGTACGACCAGCACGAGTCGTCCCCTTGACGTCGTTGGCACGAGAATGGTCTAGAGGCACATAAAATAAGTGAAAGTCTTGGCACCGTCGAGTTTGTATGAGTTTCTACTTGGCGAGGCACTGCCTCATATATATTGAAGCCACGAATAGAGTATAGCACGACCCTGTTATTGTATTGCCAAGTATAGGCCAAGGTGTCTTGTCTAAAATTGATCCTTAAGGCAAGACTAGAAAGACAATAAAAAGAAATTAAGATGCACAAAGTAAATAAACGTGTCGGTTTTGTATGGGTGGGCAAGGAGCTCACTCTACCAGTACAGTTGAGTACTGGCACCCATACGGTTTTCATGTGCAGGCACAGGTAGAAGCCCGATGGCACGAAGCTCGCTTGGATGCATCGAGGCACGGAGTTCCTTGGCGTTTCGAGACATGCAGCCGCATGGAGTCAGAACTTATACGGAACATAATGTATGGACATCGCCATTCCACAAAAATTTGCCACTCGTCGCCTTGAAGCTTGTATTAAAAAATGAGAGAGAACAGAGTGACTTGTAATATGAGAAAAAAAGTAAGCTTGAGAGACTTGTAATTTGGCCTAGTGCCCACATTGTAATCTTTGGTCAATATCAATAAAAGAGTATTTTTGCATGACTTGTGTTTTGCCTCAAATTTTCGCTGCTGACTATTCAATGTTTCTGCTTGGGACTTCTGTGCGACGACCCCCGTCGCTTAGCCTGTAATCGGCCATTATGGACCTACCTTGCTTCAGCGCAATCTATGCTCACACGACATCATGCCTTAGCGAGGACGATCGTTCCTACGGGAGCGGGGCTTGACATAATGGTATCAGAGCACGACTTTACGTCCTTGGACCTCAAGTCGATTCTCTCAGTTTTGAAAGGTCGTCGTTGATAAAGAAGTGTGCGCTCTCTCTTAAATTTCCTACGGCATGTCCATAAAATAAGTCTAAATATTTTACAAAATTGCACGAAAGAAATTTGGTTGAACAAAAGTTCAAGTAAAAGAACGGTTGGCTAAGTCGGGCTGGACATATACACCAAGAATCATATCGACCTTAGCAAATTTGGCTGCGATATACAAATTGTATCGAACAAGAATGAGTTAGGCTTGATTCATAGAATATGGAATGGCTATAGAAGTGCTATCAGACGATGTTATCATCGACGTGATATAGATGAGCGTGCTTGGGCTCGAACGAAAATCTGAAGTATGATTCAAAACTTGTTTTGAGGATTTGTTGAATGACTTCATCCCTGAGTGGTGTATGGGATAGCTTCGTAGATGTCGAACGATTGAGGATGCGAGGTACCAATGAGTCTATCAGCAAGCGTCGCATGTATGCAAAGCCTTAGATCGAGTATCATTGAGTAAGTTATAACCTTGAGATTTTGATGAGTTGGTTCGAACGGAATTAGAATCGACACGCACGGGATTATAATTTGCATTGAACACAAAATGCAAGTGATAAGGAAAGGATAAATTGAATCGAAGAAAAAGTTAAGGTGTATGAACAAATAACTTGATCGAGGAAATCGATTTGAATCGTATACAAAAAAGTTAGCACGATTGGACGATAGCGTGTTTCGAAGTTATTCAAATATTTGAGAACGACTCTAAGAATTGAAATTGATGTTGCTCGATGGTTTAAATTAGCAAGGATTGAGGCAAATTGATGAAATTCGTTGTTCGATGACTTAAGATAGTCGGATGAATATACGTGATTTTGGATTTGAATGAATTATACGTGTAACGGGTTTGGGAGATAATGACCGAACTTGATCTTGAATGTCGAAGAGATTATCCAGTTCGTACGATAACATCAATCGCACGACTCGAAATTCATTGCAAGGAAGATCGTCAGGTTACGCATGTCATCGATGGTTTGAGGCATATCAAAGATCGATATGCGATAACTCGGGGGTACTCTAACTCGGTGAATGATGATCATGCAAGTGTTATTGTCCTGATGAATGAAAATGAATGTTGGATGAAAATAATCGTATCTTGATGGTTGCGTTGATAATCACTATGTCGACGATCTTGTCTTATACGAGCGCAACTTCAGCCTCACACATACGTCATGTCGAATTTGGGACGATCATTCCGCGTGAGCGTTGACATGGTGATTCATGTCGCGAGAATAATCGAACTCAAAAGATCAGGGCATGGCAATTTGGATTGCCTCGGCTTATGGTTTGATACGAATGTGAATTCGAGGATTGGTCGGATTTATGATTGACGACTAGAAGTAAACTTGAGGATGGTGCAAATCCAATACGCATATCAAAAATGAATTAGTCTAGACTCAATGCAAGAGTTACGTCCCGATGAGGATGATTATTTTGTGGGAGCGTGCATGGTGATTCATGCCCACCGTGGATAACCGAACTTGCGTGAGATTGGGACATAATATAGTGTCAAGTAAGACGACCTTGTGATCGATTACGCAAATTGAGATGAACGACTTGGGAAATATGGAATGTGAATTATGGTTTAGCGGCAAGTCGTGTTATAGCGTGCTTAACTTGGGAAGAATAGATAGGCGGACTATATTGAATATGTTTGAAGAGATAGACTATGCAAGTTACTTGATGTACGAGTGAGATATGGGTATGTCAAAGAATTGGTTAAACATGTGTAGGATGACTTTGCTGAATGACTCAGATCCCGTACGACGAATGTCTGGTTGTGAATAGGAGATTTGTGCTCGAAGTTTAAAAATCGGAGTAATGCGACCTTTGGTAGAAAATCCCGTAATATCGACTTTGGTTTGACCCTAGGATTGGGGTCCGTGTTGGCATTATTGTTGGGGAACTATGATTCCAATCCTGACATTGACTTTAGCCTTAAAAAATGGCGTAACGGTTAGGCGAGACGTCCCTATTTCAAGAGTTAGCATTGGATAGACTGGTCTGAGGATTGGTATGGATGGATAGAATGATTCATGAATAGGGAATACTTCTCACGAGACTCGACTGACATGCAAATATTTTAGGGATGCCTGGATATGTGCACGATGCGACTTGAGTGAGAATGATGAATTCTCTATCACAAGACTTAGCTGAAATGCATATATTTTGGGGACGCCTGGAATATGTGCACGATCCAACCAAGTGATACGTTGAATTCAAGTGAGACTTGAAGAATAGAAAAGTGTCAAGGATTTTGAAATCGTGTTTCAAAAAAAAGATTGATGGTAGTACGAGCGTGGCTCGGATTGAAGAAATGTATAGGCATAGTGTGTGCAAGAGTTATAGAATTTTGAATAAAGTGATAAGTCGATGAGTAAGTACTCAGTTAGTTTCGAGGACGAAATTTTTTTGAGTGGTGTATGACGTAGTACCCCGTCCCGCTCAGTCAATCGGAGGAATCGAAACACTGGCGACATTCGAACTTAGCCTTGCAACGGCTGCTCGAAGACCTACTCGGTCGAGGCGACTCCTCGCTCAGATGGGGTAGTTTCGATGAACTTGCCTTATCTTAGCCTTCATATAATAAATCATATATTTTCAACTTGCACAAGTTAGGCTTGATAATAAAAGAGATGCATCCACATAGCTAAGGAATAATCCCGACGAGTCTGATTGAGTTAGAATATGGAAAGTTTCCACGGTCAGCTTAGAAGTCTGCTCAGCGTGCTTTTAAAATGACACTCGGTCCTTCGTCCCATGGCTTGGGATAAGGACAAGTTGGTATTCGCCACAAAGCTGGAATTAGCCTAAGTCATAGGCGTCGCCTGCGTATATGCTTAATAAGCATGCACGGTCCCGTCGTCCAAGGCTTGGCATAGCCTTCACCTTATCCCGTGGTTTAAGTCGTATTACACGACTTGTGGCGTAAGTCTAGGCACCCAAAGAGCTTGGTTGTTCAAATCGACCGCGTGCATAGCACGTTCCCTCGATGCAAGGCTTGGCATAGCCTTTACTAGTCAAGTCGTTGCACGAATAAGTTAGACAAGAGTTTGGCTGGGCTATCAAAGTCATAGCAAGCACTGTCCCCTGTTGTCTGTGGTTGCCAAGTCACATAGTCCTACGAGAATAAGGCTCATCATATAAAGTATGTGACTTGAGCGATAGTGTCGCCTAGAAAACAAGTCAGTCTAAGTCACGAGCTACGATTGGTTTAGTGAAAAGCATGCCACGAACAAAGGAAGCACACGAGATCGGTCCCGCTACTTGGGAGTCTCGATAAGGAAGCACACATGTAATATCCCAGTCCCAAAATACGTAGGACCAAGTACGTGAACATACCAGCTGCATATATACGAAGAATACTCTAATATATGGAATCCTCGTATATGCACATAAACTGTAAGTAAAATAATAACAGGCCAGAATAACATATCTAATCTCATCACAGCTCAACACAAAAGATAATAGAGTCTAAATAAATAAATAAGAGTATCCAAAGATAGCCGGGTGAACATACTCACTCCAAACAGCTATGAAAAATAGTCTCACAAGATCGGAGTCCAACCTCCGCAAAATATAAAGAAATGAGATGTAAAAATAATGTCCACTAATGTCTCAAATATAGAATGAACTAGAAATCAGTAATGACTGCCTCGTCATCGATGTAGGATGGATCCAGTGCCGCTCCGTACTCCTGCAGAAAGTCGTCTAATCCTGGAAAGATAACCAGGTCCTCAGGGGACATAGCAAGATACAAGAAAATACCATGCCATATAAACTGTGATAACATAATAGAAAAAAAAGGGATGCATGCAATAGGGTACCTACCAGTTCTATAGTGACAATGCAGTTAAGAATAGACCTTCAACGCATGGGTATCTGGCTTAGTAGCAGTAACTCAGGTGTGGCCCCATCAGGATACCAGGGACCTCAAAGCATAATATTCCTCGAATGTCAGAGGCCAGCAGTATCAGTAGTAGAAAAGTGCATACGGACCCATACGTTAAGGAAACTGTTCTCCCCACCCAATGCCTAGTAGGGTCACATCCATGACTCATGAACCTCTAGTAACTGTCAAGTCTTCTAGCATGCAATTCTATTGGCAGTTACTCCTATCCGTCGTACGCACCATACGTATCGGTGGCCAGCCGACTACGCGGATACGTGTCCTAAATGTGACTCACATCACGTGATACAACAAGTGTCAAGGCCGTATGAGATATACCAATACCTCAACATCAGTGGGTGGTCAATAAACTAGGTCAATACAAGAGAAAAATAAATAAGCGAGAAGAACGACCGATAGAGTCGCTTGCACCCAAGTGTGACTTGGACGCACAGTTTTATAATATCAAGAAAAGAACTACTAAAAATAACAACTGAAAATAAGAATATAATAATCACAGAGTAAGGTGGCAAGGTATCTTGACTGCGGTGCGAGCAGGGCAAATCCAAGAGTAGCAAGTTTCAGCACCAAAATTCACAAATCACATATGACTCCAGATGCTGAAACAAACATCAAAAATGATCTCGGTGAAGAAGATATACCTAGGAAATGCCTGTCCAAAAGTCAAATTCTGGAACAGGGGCAAAATCGTAATTTCGGGTCAAAACGATATCCGCCGTTGGACACGCTTTGCACCGAAATGTGTGCCAAAGTCTACGGTCGCTAAAGTCGTCAAAATACATGTCTACGGTTTCAGTTTGAGGAGAGGAACTCAACGGTATGTCCAGTTTTGGATTCCGATGAGCCGTGTACAAATTCGTCCGATTGAGTGGGTCGCGGGCCCGCTAGAAATGGGTCCCGATTCGACCTTCTCAGAATCGAACCAAACTTGGCACACAGGACTAAAATTTTGATCTGAACCTGTTGGCACAAGTTTCATCTCGAATTGACGACTGTACGCGAAGTTATGGGCAAGTTTGCAAAACGCCGATACGAGGTATCTTGACGGATACGTGTTGATTTCGTCGCACACACACGACGAAACTGAGTTCCGTCAGTTCCCACACGTCCGCAACGTCCATACGCGCCTTTCGATGCGTTTAGCGTGCAACCACGTTGCCCGGTTTGTCGGGACGTACGTCGTATCGGAGAAAATTCTTTGAAATTAATAATTTGAAAACAGTTTTTCGCACAAGTTAAATACTAATTTTATTCTTACACAGAAATCAAAATACCAATCTACCAGTTGCGTTTTAGTCATGGTTATGTTGTCTACACATGTGTTCAATTAGTTTTACAAAACTTGCGATTATCTGGTCGAACTTTCGTGTCAAACAGGGCTTGGTTAAAGGGAAAATTTTGCGCCTAGACAGTGTTAATTCCTGAACTTTTGGGAATTTACAAAAATTATAGTAAGACATTAGAGGAATTATAATTAAAGGGGCTTGTAGGGGGTCAACTGGGCTACCTATACAAATTTACGGATCGCTTTTTCATCAAACGTAGAGGAAGATAGGTGGGGTCGAAGTTGAGTACCTTGCGGTTGATCGAAACAGAGCTTCCTCTGTTCCACGCGAACGCGGGCTCCGGCGACGTCTCCGGTCAACGACGGCAGTTCGCCGGCGGCTGGGGTGTGCGCGGGGAGGTTGGCGGCCTTGGGGTCAAGGTGGAGAGGAGATGGGAAGGTGGAGAATTATGGAGAGTTAGGGTTTCGATTTCGAGCAGTTGTATATATACTGCCGATGACTTCTAATATAACTAGGAGTAGGGGGCTCGGGTTTAAAGACTTGCAACTGCTGCTGCAAACAATATTGGTAGTAGGGGGTCGGGTGAGGTGGACCGTCCCCACGTGGGTTGGTCCCCTCCCCATTATATTTTTTTTCCTTAAACCAAACGCTGTGCTGAGCTGAGCTTGGCCGCCCCCTTCCTGGGTTGGCCGAGCCCACCACTAACTTTTTTTTTGTTTAAGATTATATATATATATATATATATATATATATATATATATATATATATATATATATATATATATATATATATATATATATATATATATATATATATATATATATATATATATATATTAGTCTAGTAAAAATTTCTAAAATATATACAAATAATTCCTAATAATCCTAGAATTTATTATTCCTTATTCAATAGTAATATTAACATGCACACCTATAATATATACACACATGCACTTAATTATATTAATAAGCTAGTAGCAATAACTTTATATTTAATAAGATGTATAAAACATTAATTAATTTATAAAAATTAATTTAAAATTATGGGGGTTTACATCCTACCCAACTTAAAGAAAATTTCGTCCTCGAAATTAAGCTAAGGTCGGGGGTTCGAATGCAATGCAAGGAATGTAATAGCACTTAAAATGCAAGACATACCTTCGCCTTCGAACAACTGCGGGTAGCGGTTTCGGATGTCGTCCTCGCGCTCCCAAGTAGACTCCCCTGGCGAGTGATGCTTCCATGCCACGCGAACCAATGGAATAGATTGACTCCGTAACACCTTCATTCGGCGATCGAGGATACCTACTGGTTGCTCTTCGTATGACAAACTCGGTCCAACTGTGATCTCGGAGTGATCGAGCACATGATTGTTGTCCGCCACGTACCTCCTCAGTTGAGATACGTGGAACACGTCATGCACTCCTTCTAGCGACGGTGGCAAGGCCAATCTATAGGCAACCTCTCCAACACGTTCCAAGACATCGAAAGGCCCGATGTACCTTGGACTCAACTTGCCACGTCCTCCGAATCGAATCGTGCCTCTAGTGGGGGATATCTTCAAGAACACATGGTCACCCTCTTTGAACTCCAAGGGTCGACGACGGTTATCTGTCCACTGCTTCTGACGATCCTGCGCTGCTTGGAGGTGGCCCTAGATTTTCTTCACTGTCTCCACTGTGCTCAAGACCAACTCGGGACCCAATAGCTGTCGCTCTCCTATATCGCTCCAACAGACAGGAGACCGACACTTCCTACCATAAAATGCTTCAAACGGAGCCATCTGAATGCTCGCTTGATAGCTATTGTTGTAGAAAAACTCAACAAGATGGAGATGGTCCTCCCATGAACCGCCAAAATCAAGCATGCACGCTCTCAACATATCCTCTAGCGTCTGTATGGTACGCTCTGACTGACCCTCTGTCTGCGGATGGTATGATATGCTAAACTTCAATCGAGTGCCCAAACTCTCTTGCATACTCCTCCAAAAGTGCGAGGTAAATCTCGAGTCACGGTCCGACACAATACTAACAGGCACACCATACAATCTCACAATCTGCTCCATATACATCTCTGCCAATACCTCTGTCGACTGGCCCACTCTAAAAGGTAAGAAATGGGCTGACTTCGTAAGTCTATCCACAATCACCCATATTACGTCACGTCCCCTAGGACTCCGGGAAAAACCCGTGACGAAATCCATAGTAATGTGCTCCCACTTCCACTCGGGAATGGGTAGCGGCTGCAATAATCCGGCCGTCCTCTGGTGCTCTGCCTTCACTTGCTGACATACTAAGCACTTGGCAACGAAACGAGCTATCTCTCGCTTCATTTCGTGCCACCAATAATACTGTCGTAAGTTACGATACATCTTGGTTCCTCCGGAATGAATAGAATATGCCAAACTGTGAGCCTCTGCCATCAGCCCCTGCCGTAGCTCTCTATTGGAAACATAAATGCGATCACTACATTGCAATGTCCCATCGGGGTGGATCCTCAATCCTGTCTGCTCTCCTGCTTCGGTCCTCTCTCTGAGCCATCTAAATCTAGCATCATTGGTCAATGTTGCCTTGATGCGCTCTACTAATGATGATTGCACTTGGAGGTTGGCTAATACGCCATCGGCTCCAGGCAATACTACCTCAATACCAAGCTGCTCCAAGTCTCTAATCAACTCCTTCTGTGTAGTCAAAAAGTGTGCCATGGGCTTACGGCTTAATGCGTCTGCCACGACATTAGCCTTGCCCGGATGATAGTGTAGCTCGATCTCGTAATCCTTCATCAACTCCAACCAACGTCGTTGTCGCATATTCAACTCTTTTTGTGTGAACACATACTTGAGGCTCTTATGATCAGTGTAGATATCAACCTTCTCGCCGTACAAGTAGTGTCTCCATAGCTTCAAAGCAAAGATAACCGCTGCGAGCTCTAGATCATGGGTCGGATAATTCTTCTCGTGCACTCTCAACTGTCGTGATGCATATGCTACTACACGCCCGTGCTGCATCAATACACATCCTAATCCCTTCCCGGATGCGTCACTGTAGATCACGAATCCTCCCAGGCCCGATGGTAGTGTCAAGATCGGTGCTGTGGTCAATCGCTTCTTCAACTCGTCAAAAGCGGCTTGACACTCGTATGTCCATACAAACTCCTGATCTTTGCAAGTTAATCGAGTCATAGGCCCCGCTATTCGAGAGAAATCTTCCATGAACCGTCGGTAGTAACCCGCAAGTCCGAGGAAACTTCTCACCTCAGAAGCTGATATGGGAGCGGGCCATGATTTGGCTGCTGTGATCTTCTCTGGGTCTACTGATATACCATCACCCGTAACAATATGACCCAAAAATAATACCTCCTCGAGAAAGAAGTCACACTTACTAAGCTTCGCAAAAAGTCGCTCATTCCTTAATGTTCCCAAAACTATCCGTAGATGCTGCTCATGCTCCTCTTGACTCTTGGAGTAAATCAAGATATCATCTATAAAAACTACTACAAATTTGTCCAAGTATTAGTGAAAGATCTTGTTCATCAAATTCATGAAGACTGCGGGTGCATTGGTCAAACTGAAGGGCATGACCAAGAACTCGTAGTGTCCATACCTTGATCGAAAAGCCGTCTTTGTAATGTCTTCCTTCCGAACCTTCAATTGGTGATAGCCCGATCGTAAGTCAATCTTGGAGAATACTTTTGCTCCACTCAGTTGATCGAATAGATCGTCTATACGTGGCAAGGGATACTTGTTCTTTACCGTCACTGCATTCAATGCTCTGTAGTCAATGCACATACGCACTTTCCCGTCTTTCTTGGGCACAAAAAGAACGGGTGCTCCCCATGGTGACGCACTGGCACGAATAAATCCCTTCTCTAATAAGTCATCAATCTGTATCTTTATCTCTACCAACTCCTTGGGTGCCAGACGATAAACTTGAGATAAAATAGGCTCGGCTCCGAAAATAAGCTCAATAGAAAACTCAATATCTCGGTCAGGTGGTAGTCCTGGCAATTCCTCGGGGAATACATCCTCGAACTCGGTGATAATAGGGTACTGAGGGGTGTCATGCATCATCATATGAGTCCCCGATGCGGTTGCCTCACAACTCTCTCTGTCTTCTTTGGTGAACTCAAACCCTACCGCATTCGGTGGTCTAAAGATAATACTGCTCCTATGGCAGTCTATGAGAGCGAAATGCTGGCTCAACCAGTCCATTCCAAGAACCACATCAAATGTCGGCATAGGAAATACAAGAAGTCATGCCATCATTTTCCTGCCACCTATCACTACAGGACAAAGTCTACAAACACCACTAACAGGTACAACTCCTCCTCCAGTGAGAATTTTAACATTCTTAGCTAAAGGTGTGATGGGAATGCTGTATCTAGTGGCAAAACTAGTGGCTATGAATGAATGAGTGGCTCCAGTATCAAATAATATAATAGCAGGAAAAGATGCAACTAAAACCATACCTGCTATAACCTCTGCCTTTGTCTCTATATCCTCAACAGCAAGTGAGAATACCTTCCTATGATTCTGTCCGGGGCCCTGAGCTCTGGTCCTCTCGAACTGTACTGACTGAGGTGGTAATGGCGGGCAAGGTGCTCCTCCCATTGACTGAGGTGCTGGAGTGCTGGGGCTAAGGACTACTGTTCCGGACAATCTTTCACCTTGTGCTGTCCTGACCCGCATCTCAAGCATGATCTAAGTCGAATTCGACAGTCCTTCAAAATGTGTCCCTGCTTCCCGCAAAAGTTACAGATGGGCATCTGATAAGGTGTGGGCCTCTGCTGAAACTGTCCGGTGGCCCTCCTAATAGGTCCACTCTGAGTAGCCAGAGCTGGTGTAACTGCTGGGGTATGGCGCCTCGATGTCTGCTGCTGCTCCTTGCGAAGAATCTTCTGAGCACGAGCTTCTTCCAAGACAGCTGAATGGGAGACTCGAGACTGGGTAGTCGTATAAGACTTGAGCTCTGGTACAAGCCTTTGTTGAAATCTCCTCGCCTTCTCTAACTCCGTCGAAATCAATCCCGCACCAAATCGACTCAGGCGATTGAACTCTGAGTCATACTCATCAACTGTCATATTCCCTTGCTTCAGATAAAGGAACTGGTCGTAGAGACCATCTCTGACATGAATAGGGTAAAACCTCGCATAGAACGCATCATAGAACTGTTTCCAAGTGATTCCAGTGCCTAGTCGTCTCTCTTTCGTCTTCCACCAGTGGTGTGCATTATCTTCCAGCAGTAGGTCCACTGCTGTCATCCAATCTCGAGCTGGCAACTGGAATACCTTCAGTAGCTTCTCGGTACTAATAAGCCATTGTGACACCTCTAATGGCTTCTCTGTTCCTCTAAAGGCCTTGGGGTTCATATCCGTGAAATTCTTGATAGAGCCTTCATAAGGATGCAGAGCCGGTGCTGGTACTAGTGCTGGAGGTGGTGGTGGAGGTCTAACCATTGCTGCCATCATCGTCTGTCTCATCAGCTCAGTTTGCTACCACTGAGCCTGCATCATGGCATACATAAACTGAGAAGTAGGGCTCCCATCAGTCGGTGGTGGAGGCATCTGAGGTCCCGACTGCAGAGGAAACTACTGAGGAAATGGTGGTGGTGGAGGCAGTGGTACATTCCCTTCCGGTGGCATGGTAGTGGTCTGTCCAGCCTGGCTGCCTGGGGGTGCTGCGATCTCTGGGGACTCCGTCGTCGGTGTCATAGTAGGCTGCGACAGTCCTGGCTGGTATGGTATTGCTGGAGTCATGGGAGGATTCTGTCCCTTCGGAGTAGCCTCTTCACCAGATGTGAGGGCCAAGGCAGAAGTGCGTCCGCTTCTTAAATGCATACTGTTGGCAAGAGGAAGATAAGTTGATATTAGGAAAGATCAGATATGAAGTAAATCGAATAATCAAGGAAGTTTTGATAAGTTTGGAAGTCAAGAGGTAGTAGTAGTTCTGGATGAGATATTCCTATTCCTATATGCAGGCTTGTTGGGCACAGTCATGTAACCTAACAATATAAACGTTGACCTGCATGGGCCACCACAAAAACATGTAACGCCCAAGTTCCAAAATACGTAGGACCAAGTACGTAAACATGCCAGCTTATGTGCATATATGAGGATTCCATATATTGGAGTATTCTTCGTATATGTACAGCTGGCATGTTCACGTACTTGGTCCTACGTTTTTTGGGACTGGGGCGTTACAACACGAGATCGGTCCCGCTACTTGGGAATCTCGATAAGGAAGTACACGAGACCGGTCCCGCTACTTGGGAGTTTCGATAAGGAAGTTCACGAGATCGGCAGCGCTACTTGGGAGTCTCGATAAGGAAGTCCACGTGACTGATTATCGTCGAGATCGATCCCGCTACTTGGGAGTCTCCATAGAAAGTTGGAAAGCATGGTCACGATTAAGGAAGGACTTGGTAGATCGAGTTGAGTCTTGCATGGTCATTGGACAACTTGTGCGCAAGGTTAATTCCTCGAACGATCCTATAGCGACGGGTTCGTGTCGACCTAGAAAGAATTGCAGATATTGTACTGTCACTCCCACTTTTCTAATTAGGGATATTTTAGTCATTATGTGATAATTTGAATTTTATTATTTTATTATTAATTAATTGGTGTTTAGTCTTTGATTAGTGCTTTTGGTAGTTGCAAATGGTTTAACCTTAGTCAACCTGGATTAGAAGACTAACCATGTGATCAGAATCCTAGTTAGCTAATTAGATTTTAAATTAGAGCATTAGTCCAATTTAGGAAACAATTTAATACATTTTTAGGCTATTTTAATATGAAGCTTTTTGGCCTTTTTGCTAATGGGCTTTAAATGGACTTTAACTTGCATGATGTCCCATAGAAAACTCTAACCTAACCCTAGCTAACCCTTCATCGGCCACAAACAACAGCCCCCCTTCTTTATGTGAAAAATATTGTAGCCGTCAAGTTTCAAAGCCCTAGAATCTCCCTTCTCCTCCAAAAGTCCAACTTTCTCATTTCTCATCCAAATCCATCCAAACAAAGTGTGTTGCGATCGTTGGGAGGAGAGGAACCTGCTGGAGACTTGCTAGCAATGAATCAGAGGCTTTGGACCAGAGGAAATCGGCATCGACGCGTTTAGAGGCTCGTTTCATTGAGATATTGACTCTCAATAGGCAAACCCCTCTAAACACCTATAAATTCCAATTTTTCTTCGTAGATGCATCCATATAGGTACCTCAAATTTGTAAATGAAGTTTGATAGGTTTTTATAGCCATTTGATAGGCGTATCGAACGCGTGTCGGTGTATTGGGACACGTATTCGACGCAATGCTGCTTAGAATTGAAAGTTTGTATTTTTTGATTCTATTTTCATGAATTTGTTGCTATATATATTTGAAACAACTTTCATGAAGACAGATCTCGATTTGACACATTTTCGGTGTCCAAATCGGACACGGACATGCATGCACGAGGCCCGTGCACAGCCCCGTGCGTGTCATGCTGTTCGAGTGTCATAACTCGACGCACATGACACAGTTTCATGTAAAGACATATGGGGGCAACCTCTGCCCACGTGCTTTTAAATTTTACAGGGTTTCGTGGAGTGTGCGCGGAGAAATCCAACGCGTACTGGTCGACTGGACTGTACAAGCGTGCGAGAAATTGCCGCTGACACGGCCTTCGTTCGCGGACAAAATGCGACGAAGACACAAACTAGAAGCATAGATACATAGTCCTAGACCTAGGCTAGCCCTAGACCTGACCACGGGACACGACGTGGCTCGTGTCATGAGCTACGGGGATCGACACGCGCCCATGAGGCCGCACGCGCGCACAAAACTGCACGGATACGCGTATCGTATGACACATAGACACATGTAGATGCGTGTCGGTGTAGTGTACACCTATACCTAGACCCCGCCTAGCTACGTGCAAGAGCACGAGGCTCCTCGTGTTGCGTATGGCATTCTGGGTGCGACGCGTGTGTACGGACTTTTTCGATATGCACTTCGTGGATACGATACGGACACGGGTTCGACTCTGTTGTTTCACTTAACGAAATGCCTTGGGAATTGGCTTTTGAAAATAAAATGAGAAAATATACAAGAAGTACAAATTTGATTCTGGAAAAGTATTACTATGGAAGTCTGATTCGTAAATAATCACTTTGTTCCTTGGACCATATGATGATGATGAAGATCACTGTTTGAAGTAGAACAACTGGAAGAACTAAGTCACCAGAAAGGTATCGACGCACTTGGGCACTGATGGCGAGGCCGAATGCTTTTCTGCTTTGCTTCACTCTGTTCTGAAAGAAAGGTTGAAGAAGAATCCTCTGGAGAATCAAAATCTCTAAGTTCTGATCCCTCTATTCTCTCATGTCTCTGTGTGTGTGTGTGTTATGAGAAAAATAAGTCTATTTATAGACTTGGGCTCTTGTGCATAAAAACTCAGCAAAAGTTCCATCTTTACGCTACTAACTGCCACCCACGATCGAAGCCATCCTCTGTATATGTTGACATGTGTCCCATCATTTCAGTAAGAATAGGATACATGTACACACGTTCTTCGAGAAGAATGGCATGAAAGCCACGTAGGCAGACCGCGTTCCAAGCTGGTGGAGGAGAATAGGGCGTAAAAATAGCCCCAATGTACTCTGAGCATAAAGAGTAGTTTAGGCGTAAAATAGCCTTGACATAGACTTCCCGCGTAAAGTAGTTGTTTAAATAACCTTAAGCGTAAAAGTAGCTCAAATAGACTTTACGCACACGTCAGCTGTTGAGCGTAAAAGCTCGTATAGTCTTCGTGCGTAAAAGAAGCCATAGTGTGAGCGTAAAGTAGCTCAATCCACATACTAAACGACAACATCGGTCTCTGTATAAAACAAATCCCTTTGTGATATATGCCATCATTAATATCTCTATGTCAGAGTTTGCATTAAATGCGAGATTTGACAGCTTTGTCCAGCGTAAGAGTGGCTGATCTGTCCTTGGCGTAAAACCATGGGTGTAGACCCGAGCGTAAAATGATCAGCCTGCTTTAGGCGTAAAGTGATTAGCCTTGTCTTGGGCGTAAAGAGATTAACCGATCTGCTTGGCGTAAAACAGATCACTTATGAATGAAATGATCCATCTCTTTGACTCTTTCTCTGAATCACTTTTTACGCTCCTACAAGACCCCCTTTAAAGTTTTCAAATATCTCCAAAATTTGAAACACTTTGAACAGAAGCGTAAAAGTTGAAATTTGATCAGTCAGCGTAAAATTCGGGATACGCAACAGTCATCCGCGTAAAAGCGAGGATGTCCAACAGTTGGTGCAATTTTCAATAGTGTCGGTCAACACTTAACCGTCACAATGAATTTCTTTCTCGAGACTTTCGAATGCCTTTTCGTTTCCCCGAGTTTGCATTAATAATGAGCAGTTTCCAAAGAGGAATATGAAGAGTTGGTTTAATTGTATAAATAAGAAGAAATTCTTCACTCTTGTCATTCATCCTCATAGTTACATGGCGCCAAAGAACGAGATTACTAACAAAGAGGCTTCGAGCTCCAGGCTTGATTTTGAGCGAGCATGCAACCTTTTAGAGTGCTTTGGACTGACTCCTGCAGTCTTTAGTCGCATCGATGGTGGTCCTCCAACTGCGTACGAAGGGCCAGGAGATGCAGAAGCATTTCTTAATCTGATGCGTCACTCCGGGATTCGCAATATGCACGAACTAGGTACTTCCCTTCGTCAGCCCGACGAGGGAGAGAAAAAAATGATGTTTTTATGTATTGCGAATCTTTTATCTGTAGGAGGGCCACTCCCCCCTTTGTATAAATAAAGTATGATGTTAATCTCATCTGTTGGTATATAGAACTGTTCAGCACTTATTTTGACTGCTTCTATGGTTGTTAATTCCTAAGAAATAAACCAACACGTGGCATCTGTCTTGTGGTTACGAGAGCCTTTAAATAGGATCTTCTCCCGAAATAGACTCATACCAATCAGTTTCTTTAGTCTTTATAAATAGCCGAGAATGTTTCATATATTCTCATTCTTATTCCTCTGAAGATAACTTTCTGCAATGTCGTTCTCCAACAAGTGACAATGGCGAAGCTTTCCAACGGTGTTCCTTTGTACGCCCAGTCATTAGACGTAGATTCAACCATCATTAGAGCCAAACCATTTGACTTAAGTGGTAAGTCCGACAGTAAGCAAATATCTGTCTTCAAATTTTCTGTTGGAAACAGGTATTCATGAGTGTAAATTCTTGACGAGCGTAAAAAATCCTTGCTGAAGCACTGGCGTAAAAGCCTTGCTGAAGCTCTGGCGTAAAAGCCTTGCTGAAGCACTGGCGTAAAAGCCTTGTTGAATCACTGGCGTAAAAGCCTTGTCATCTGTTTTTAGTTAGCGTTTAATACGCATCTGATGATACTTCTGTTTAAAATACTTCTTCTTTGTTGTTTTCTGCAGAAGTTTGGCTGAACAGTTTTTTCAGGACCGACATTGGTGACTTTGACGTTGTGAAGAGCGTTCTTCTGACATCAACATCAGGGAGCTCATGCGCTTTTGACGTGCAAATCAGACAACTCAGAACTCTTCGTGGGATAGAAGGGTCTTCCTCTGTTGGTAGGAAGAGCCTTTATACACGGAGAGTTGGATGGTGGAGTCAACTCTACCCCGAGAAATCGGGTAGTAGAGTTCCTTTCATGGCAGAACTAGGAATCGTATCCCAATGCTGGATGCATTCCTATCTCCTCTGGAAGGCCGTCCCTAATCCACCAGTTGTATTGGCAGCAACACGCCTTTGGGCTGCCATACCTTGGGGTTCTCCTCTCGTCTGAGAGAGAAGACCAGAGTTTGATTCCTACTGTTCTGGTCGCCACTGAGGCTCAGACAGCAAGGAATTGACACCAACAACGAATCCGACAAAGAAGATCCGAAAATAGATCTCCATTAGGTTATCGTTGTGTGTATAGAATGAAAATCCAAGATGTAATAGATTTCTATTATGATTTGTAAGAAAGTCTAAGAAATGTAATAGACTTTTATTATATGAGAATGGAAATGATAATTCTTCTATGCTCAATGATTTGTATCTATCTAGATAAAATATGGACATGATAGATAATAAAATCTTGTTTTCTGTTTTTAGAGTATACAATACTATCAGAGGTAATATGGACATGATAGTATGTAAGAACTCAAAAGAAAATTAGATTAATATCTATGCAGAGGTCAAAATGGAAATGATAGAGATAGGAAAAGAAGGTGGATTTAGAATTTATCCAAAGGTTATAAAAACATGATAAATAACGAATCCCACTTTTTAATCAATTGATAAAATAGAAGATTTAAAATCCCTCTCCCAGGAGACAAGAAATCAGCTTAACCAAACCTTGGTAGCTGGGGACTAAGGAGACAGATGTCATGAGCATATAAGTCCGTCTTAATGTATGAAGGAATCATAATTTTTGGAAAAAGAAAACATTGATTCGATTCCGTAATTAAATGAATGAACCCGATAGAACGAATGGACAGGTCTTTTCGGGAATGAAAAGTTGTTTTCAATCTCAAAGACCGGTTCATCAACAGTCCTCTTCTATAAATAGGCGAGAACTTTCTGTAATCATTTCATTCTTATTTCTACTTCCCCATTGAAAATGTCTTCCGAGGATGTACCGCAAAAGAATGAAGTCTCCAGGAAAATTGAGGACGTTACTGAGATGTGTCCCGTTGAGCCAACAGTGGCAGGCCCGACTCAAGTAGGCAACAGCTCTTCTACGCCCAAGCCACCACAAGATATCCTTGCGTTCTTAGTAGAGCCAGGAAAAACTCCTGAAGAAGAAGCGCTGAGGATGGACGCCTGCAAGTTTTTTATGAACTCAGGCAACAATGCCTTCGAGACATTAACTGACTATGTATTCAATAAGGGAGGCAGTGGTCCTCGTCCTTGACCTTTTGTTTTGAACAGAAATAGTAATAAAAGAAACTTTATTTTCATTCTGTCTTCCCCCCCTTTTTTTATACATAGTATTTCTTAAGAAATTTGCCATTGATTGGCATCATGAGTAGATCTCCATTGGGCTTTGATAACCGATAGGCGCCATTTGAAAATACGGACTCAATTACATAAGGGCCTTCCCATTTTGCTTGGAATTTCTCTTTACTTTTATGAGTCATCACCATCGGTCTCCGAACGGCTAATACAAGTTCGCCAACTTTGAATACCCTCTCTTTAACTCTACGATTGAAAGTTCGAGATATGCGGACTTGATATAGTTCAATGTGCTGTTGTGCTTGAAGACTCTTCTCATCCAATCCTTCAAGTTCTTGGAGTCGTAAGCGATCATTATTCTCTGTAGTTAGCTCATTAGCAATGGCTATTCGTAGAGATAGGATCTGGATTTCCAATGGGAGGACAGCTTCACATCCATAAACCAATGAGAATGGTGTAAAACCAGTAGGAGTCCGGACTGTTGTTCGATAAGCCCATAAACACTCTCCAAGTTTCTCATTCCAATCACGTTTATTAGAAGAGACAAACTTTTTGAGAAGTTTAATGATCGTCTTATTGAAAGCTTCGGCTAAACTATTAGCAGCTGGATTATAAGCCGTAGAAGCCAAATTCTGAATTCGATTCTTGTCACAGAATCGATAAAATGCCTGACTGGCAAATTGTGGACCATTGTCATGAATTATCCGTCGAGGAATCCCGAAGCGATAAATGATATGGTGTTTGATGAAGCTGATCACATTAGATATTTTTACTTTCGCAAGGAAAACTGCTTCTACCCACGTAGAAAAGTAATCTGTTATAGCTAATATGAACTGATGTCCTTTAACAGAAGGAGGATTAATAGGACCAATGACATCCATACCCCAAGCTTCGAAGGGCCAAGAGGCTGCTATAGGATGTAGAAATTCAGATGGTTGATGAATAAAATCAGCATGAATCTGACATGCTTTACATCTTCTGGCATAGTCTACAGCATCTGCTATCATAGAAGGCCAATAATACCCCATTCTTCGAATGTGGTCTTGTAATTTAGGACCCGGTTGATGAGCACCACAAATACCATCATGAGCTTCTCGCAGTGTTTGTTTAGCTTCACTTTCTGAGAGACAACGCAGCAAGAGTCCATCATAGGAACGACGGTATAGCATATGTAAAGACGAATCATAATAAAACCGAAACGATCGTCTTTTGATTGATGCAGCTTCTTTTGGATCTTCAGACAAAATCCCATGAACTGTATAATCAACGAATGGAGTTCTCCAATCCTTATGCTGAGAATTTGACTCTGTAGTATAACTTTGTTCAATGTACAAATTACTCTTGACACAGAACAAGTCTCGATCCAACAAAGTAATTGTATTTTGCCTTCGGATTGGAACAGCTAGGTCTGCAGCTAAACTAGCAAGAGCATCAGCTTCCATATTCTGAGAGTGTGGTACAAACTCAATGATGAATCCTTTGAATGAAAGGACCAGTTCAACTACCACTTGATGATAAGGAATGAGATCAGGATTTCTGACCTCATACGTCCCTCTAACTTGATTAACAATCAATTGAGAATCTCCATAAGCTTCTAGGAACTCAATATCCAGTTGTTTTGCTACTTGGAGACCGATCAATAGAGCATTATATTCTGCTACATTGTTGGAGCATGGCTCATTGAGAGAATAGGCATGGTATATGACCATTTTGTCAGGAGAAACCAAGACGATTCCTACCCCAGAGACAATATTGCCTTTAGGTCCTACTCGTGATGCCCCATTAAAATATAATTGCCATATGTCATTCTTCAAAGTCAGGTTATAATCTACGACTTCATCTGGAATGTCCTCATATAATTTTGATGTTTCAGGTATAGGGTGAGCAGCTAAGAAATCGGCTAATGCTTGACCCTTTATTGATTTCTGAGGTACATAAAACATGTCATAAGGAGTGAGCAACATCGCCCAGGTGGCCAGCCTGGAGTTAAGAATGCTAGGTTTTCTCATCAATACCTGAATGGGATTTATTCTGGAGATGACATGAATAGTCTGTCCTGTCACATAATGTCTTGTCTTTTGGACGGCAAAAACCAAAGCTAGACATTCCTTTTCCACAGGAGTATACCTGTGTTCAGCTCCGACCATCATTCTGCTCAGATAATATATTGCTTGCTCATGACCCATATCACTTTTCTGTGCAAGAAGAGCGCCAAGTGAATGATCCAAGGCTCGAACATATAGCAAAAATGGCCTTCCTACTACCGGAGGTACCAGAACAGGTGGGTTTGTAAGGTATTGCTTAATGTCATTGAAGGCTTTCTAACACGCTTCATCCCAAACAAAAGATACGCCTTTCTTTAATAGACGGGAGAAAGGTTGACATCTCCCAGAAAGATTAGATATAAATCTTCTAATATAAGCAATACGACCCTGAAAGCCACGGAGTTCTTTCAGATTACGAGGAGGATGCATTTCAAGAATTGCTTTAATCTTATCAGGATCGACGTGGATACCCTGAGAAGTAATGACAAATCCTAAAAATTTGCCACTGGAAACCCCTAAGAAAGACTTAGTACGGTTTATTTTCAATTGATGCTGGTGCATCAACTCAAATACTATCCTCAAGTCCTGAATGTGATCATCCTTTGATCGACTTTTAACAGCAATGTCATTTACATAGCATTCAGCTATCTTCCGTAGATGTTCTTGAAAGATGTTGCTCATAGTCCGTTGATATGTGGCACCGGCATTTTTAAGACCAAACGGCATAACCGTATAGTAGTAGACCCCAAGGGGTGTACGAAAAGCGGTATGCTTCTCATCTTCTTGATACATCTTGATCTGATTGTATCCTAAGAATCCGTCCTTGAAAGACATGCATTCAAAACCACATGTATTGTCTATCATGACATCAGTAATTGGAAGTGGAAATTCGTCCCTTGACTATGATCTTCAAAGGTTGCTCCTCTGGCGGATCTTCATTAATAGACTGATCCTCAGTAGGTGATTGATCTTCAGCCATGTCTGATATCTCTTTCACATGCTCTTGTTTATAAAGCCTTGAATCAGAAAAATAGGCTTCGACACCCTTGAAGGGATTGATATCAGCAAACTCAGTCTTCACAACTTCCTGGAAATCCACATACTTGAAGCATTGGTGGAGTGTTGAAGGTACAATATTGTGCTCATAAATCCACGGTCTCCCCAAAAGGATATTATAGGAGACGTCTGAGTTGATAACATAGAAAGTTACCATGGTTCGAAGATCACCAATCCGAATCTGCAGACGAATCTTCCCCAATGGTTTGCTCTTGCCAGAGTTGAAACTGACTATCGTAGTACTAGTGTAAGTCAAATCACTAGTAGGAATCCTCAGGGGTCTTAGCATACTCTGAAGAATTATGCTAATTGAGGACCCGGGGTCAATGTAAATCCTGTAAATTTCAGTAGATCCAATATATCCTGTGTAGCACAAAGGTCTGTCATGCTTGTTATACGTCAACAGCATATCTTCTTGTGTAAAGGTGATGTTGAGAATTGCTTCCATCACACTATGACATTGTGGACATGACACTGGTATATTATCAGGAGTCTTGAGTTGAGCCAAGCATGAATCTGCTTGAAGTAAAGCTTCACTCAAAGTCTCTCTGCTTTCTCTGGAAAGGCGAAGCAACTCAAATATAGATAGTCTAGCCGGAGTATTGGCCAACTGAGCCAGAATATCAAACTTGTAAGGCTTCATCACCACCCCCTGACTGGAAGCAGACTTCAATGGGACGTCGAAACGTACTGCTTTCTGTTTCCCCTTTTCAACCACAGAAGGTTTAGCCGGAACAGGAGAAGGTTAAGTTGGTAGTGTTTCCACTACGTCTTCTGCTTCTTTAGAAGATCCTTCATAATCTTTGTGGTACTCTTTCCCAGATCTTGTACCAGCAAAAGTTTCTTCCTCAGACTCAGGAGAAGGAAGTACCATATTATAGGATTTTGTCTTCCCTCTCTTAGCCTTCTTCTTGTGTGGATTGTTACGAGGAACTTCAGAACCCAATCCAACAGTAGAATTTTGATTTTGAATCTGTAAAGGAAGTTGTATTCCTTTATCGTAATTCAAACCTTCTGCCTTTTGAAAGTCATAACCCATCTTCTTCATGAGATGAACAGATTGCTGACTATACAAGTGAGTGGGCAGCGGACTTTTGACAGGTGTTTCAACAGAGAAAGAGGAAGAAGCAAGACCTTCTGTAACCTCAGGAGAATGAAGAATAGATGTCTCTGTAGTTACGGGAGGAGAAGGATTCGGGATACGAGGAAAAATCCCTGTCGGAGCTTTTTCATAAGCAGCGAAGACTTGTTGTGCCCGATATAAAGGAATACTATTCATGGCTAACCACTGCTGATGAGTAAGCTTGAGTTTGGTAGGAGGAGCTAGACTTGGAGGACAGATGTTCAGTCCTTTCAGTCTATCTTCTAATGGAAGGCCATCCCATAGATAATCCAAGTCATCAGGATCTGGAATAACATGAGAAATCATATTGCAGGTTTTGACTTTCTTACCCTTCTTGGATTTTAAAGTTTTATCTTCATTTTCCAACTCAGGCACTATGTCAGGATGTACCCACATGATTTCACCATTCTTTAGTGTGAGCGACAGTAATCCTGCATTTTCTTCTTTGGCAGGCGGGATATTCACGATCTTCATCGTCGCCTTCGAAATTGGGATAATTCCATCTGGGACTTGCCGTAGAGGAAAATCTCCAAACTGAAGAGAAACTATATTGGTTGTAACCGTATGGTCATCATTAGTTAAGGCGATAGCACCGCCATTTATCAGCTCCTGGATTTTCTTCTTCAGGACATAGCAAGCACTGGTAGGATGATTAATGTATCTATGATAGATACAATATTTGGGATTGTCAGTCAGATTCACCTCATTAGGCCTCTTTGGCTCCGAAATCTGAAGTTTACCACTCTTCACCAGACATTGAAATATCCCTGGATATCACTTTCGTCAAAAGAGTATTCTTTCTTTGGCCTGGAAGATTCTTGATTGTTCGGCGTCATTTTGTTTTTGGAAAGATTGACCATAAGAGTATCTTTTTCCTTCACATTACGATTGCCAGAATTATTACTAGGATTACTTTTTTTCCCTTTATCTTCTGAAGCGAAAATTATCCCATGCTCTCGAGCCAACCTACCGTTGGTCTCGACAGAAACTGCTGCTATGATAAACGAAACCCAATCTGAGAATTGGAAACCCGTGAAAACAGCGATGGATGGTCGCAGATTCATCTTGCATGTATCAATCAACGCTGAATCTGGCATACCAGGAGGCATCTTTAAAGTAGCCTGTCGGAAACGTTCGATGAACGTCCGAGTATCTTCTTTCTCCTTTTGTTTGATTTCTATCAAAGAAGACATGTTCATGTCCATACCTCCTTCATAGAAACGGGAGAGAAATATTGCCTTGAATTCGTCAAAAGATGAAATAGAATTATCGGGTAAACTACGATACCAGTCGTAAGCTGAACCCGTCAGGCACCCGATGAACACTCGAGTGAGAAGAGCATCATTTTTCTGCAAGTGTACAGTCATAATATCAAAGTAATTGATATATTGACTGGAAGATGCTTTTCCATCGAACAACACCATAGATTGTGGCTTGAATTTCGGTAGAAAGGGTACATCATTCCAATAAGGAGGATAAGATTGCTTGATCCCTAACCTCTGGAGCTGATCTTTGTGCCTCAAAACTTCAAACTGTGCTTTGAGCTCACGTACTGCTTGAATGGCTTCACTGGTTTGAGGAAGCACATTTGATTGAATGGTTGTTGGATGTACCGTAACCCCGAATGGAGGTGGTACATCTTCAGGAATGATGGGATCTGGAGATGCAGAATTTTGATTAACAGCAGGCTCTTGAATATTCAAAAGTATTTTAGCCCCTTGACTATCTTGAGTTTGTGCTGCTACTGGTACTGGTGTTATTATCGTCGGTTGAGCAGTTTGCTGATTCAAAATTATCAGATGCATGCTTTGCACCATGTTAAGCATATCTTTCAGTGATTGCTCAACGGCAGTGAGACGTTGTTCTGTATTAGCAGATGACGTCTCTGGTTCATCTCCAACAGCGTAGGATTCAACCTCTCTTGAAGATACAGAAGGATTTGTATAGAAGTATGAATCCACACTATCGGTAATTGCCTTTGTCTTCTTGATCGAGTATTCTGATATACTCCTTCAAAGGAATCAAGAAGTCTGTTGAACTGTTGTTGACCTGGAGTTTGGGACATGTTTCGTCTCGGACGTCGTCCTCTGTTAGTATGAGATGCCATGTTGACTGATGCATATGACAGCTCATGTTCTTGGTCTTCAGCTTGATGTTGAAGCAAATTAAAACTCAATCGATCAAAAACTGACCGTTTTGAAGCCGAACAACAACAATTGATCACAACCTGGTGATATTCACAATGGTGTTTTTCTTGGGGGAATGTCACCGGAGATTGTGTATTCTTACGCTTTTGTATTAGCAATTCACGTAAGTCAGAAGGAGTGGAGGGAGTAGTCTTCTTTATTATATTAGGGGTAGAAAAACGTTTAGTACCCTGTGTATAAAGAAGATTACTGGCAGCATTCGCAGAACCAAATTGAACATTTCTACGCATTTGGAGTTGTGTGCGTAAATTTTGAGATTTTTTAGCACGAAGGACTCCATTTTTATTGCGTATAATTTGTAGATTTGGTACTTTGCGTAGAGCAGTATAAGAAGGCTGTTGGTATAAAACTGAAGTTTTACCAACATCATTTTTACGCTGTATGCATTTAGGTACATTCACATTAGATGTGCAAACATCGTTGTGAATTTTATCCACACTGTCACAGACAGGAGACTTACCTTTACGCGTAAAACGTAAAAATTGATTATCTTCTACGTCGCAGACGGGAGATTTTGTTTTACGCGAGGAGCGTCATTTGTGTGTGTCTACCACGTCACAGACGGGAGACTTATTTTTACTCTCAGAAGCATTAGAATCTGCCACATTACAAATAGGAGACTCATTCTTATGCCTTGAGCGTAAAACTTGGTTTTTACCCACTGGGCGTAAAACCTGATCCTTACGCAGTGGGCGTGGAACCTGATCATCTACACCGTCACAGACGGGAGACAAATTGTCACACTTAGAGAGCGACGCCGAAGTAAGGACTGCCTCGTTATGAACGGGAGCCCCTACGACATGAGTGGAAAGAATTCCCTTGCTATCAGAAGCAACAGAGAGATCAGCAGCTACTTTGGATTTAGGGATCCAAACTTTTCGTACTTTGCGAGACTTTTGAACATTGGAGTAGCGAGAACCACCCCCAGTTCGGAGCATTTCTTCGTAGGCAGTCTGGTCGAAGTGTACAACCAGAGTCTTCTTGGTCGAACCGACCGAAACATCATCATATTGAGCAATTGCCTCCTCGTCAGAGGAGAAGGTCGTCCCCAGCAGAGTCGCCATTTTTGTTTCACTTAACAAAATGCCTTGGGAATTGGCTTTTGAAAATAAAACGAGAAAAAGTACAAGAAGTACAAATTTGATTCTGGGAAAGTATTGCTATGGAAGTCTGATTCGTAAATGATCACTTTGTTCCTTGGACCATATAATGATGATGAAGATCACTGCTTGAAGTAGAACAACTGGAAGAACTAAGTCACCAGAAAGGTATCGACGCACTTGGGCACTGATGGCGAGGCCGAATGCTTTCCTGCTTTGCTTCACTCTGTTCTGAAAGAAAGGTTGAAGAAGAATGCTCTGGAGAATCAAAATCTCTATGTTCTGATCCCTCTATTCTCTCATGTCTCTGTGTGTGTGTGTGTGTTATAAGAAAAATAAGTCTATTTATAGACTTGGGCTCTTGTGCGTAAAAACTCAGCAAAAGTTTTATCTTTACGCTAACAACTGCCACCCACGATCGAAGCCATCCTCTGCATATATTGACATGTGTCCCATCATTTCAGTAAGAATAGGATGCATGTACATACGTTTTTCGAGAAGAATGGCATGAAAGCCACGTAGGCAGACCACGTTCCAAGCTGGTGGAGGAGAATAGGGCGTAAAAATAGCCCCAATGTACTCTGAGCGTAAAGCAGTAGATTAGGCGTAAAATAGCCTTGACATAGACTTCCCGCGTAAAGTGGTTGTTTAAATAACCTTGAGCGTAAAAGTAGCTCAAATAGACTTTACGCACACGTCAGCTGTTGAGCGTAAAAGCTCGTATAGTCTTCGTGCGTAAAAGAAGCCATAGTGTGAGCATAAAGTAGCTCAATCCACATACTAAACGACAACATTGGTCTCTGTATAAAACAAATCCCTTTGTGATATATGCCATCATTAATATCTCCATGTCAGAGTTTGCATTAAATGCGAGATTTGACAGCTTTGTCCAGCGTTAGAGTGGCTGATCTGTCCTTGGCGTAAAACCATGGGTGTAGACCCGAGCGTAAAATGATCAGCCTGCTTTAGGCGTAAAGTGATTAGCCTTGTCTTGGGCGTAAAGAGATTAACCGCTCTGCTTGGCGTAAAATATATCACTTATGAATGAAATGATCCATCTCTTTGACTCTTTCTCTGAAGCACTTTTTACGCTCCTACATCTGTGAGGACACGAGCATGATACACACATGTAACCCTTCCTGTTTACCAGGTTTCACGTTGTATAGTTTTATAATTTGGGTTTTGATATGTGGTTTGGGTTATGTAGTTGATTTGGGGTCTTGTGTATCGAATTTTTGGTTTTGAACTTGATACTTGGTTTGATTGAAAGTTTAGAATCGAATCTCATTGTTGGGGTTGTTTAAGTTTTGATTTCAGGTTTTAATTTAGATTTGAGTTTAGGTTGTTTTCCATGTTCAGTTGAGGGTAGGTTTTAGTATTGATACTTTGGTGGATAGTTTGTATATTAGTTAGGATTTGATAAATTGTTTTTCTCAAGTTTGAATTCACATAGCGTTTATTTCAAGTCTTGAGTTAAGTTGGGTTTGGTGATCTCAGATTTTCAAAGATTAGTTAGATTTAAATTTTGGGTTTGTGTTTAGAGTTTTTTGATATATATGTTGCATGTATATATATATATATATATATATATATATATATATATATATATATATATATATATATATATATAGTTCCTATCAAAAAATATATAAAAATATATATATATAGTTCCTATATAGATACCTCTTTATATATATAGCTAGTATATAACTATAGGTATCCTATATATATAATTTCTGAGATTTGGTTTCCCCTATCAACAACCTCCTAACAGTTCACGATCACACACACACACACTTGCTTTCTTTCCCCTTCTTATATATATATATATATATATATATATATATATATATATATATATATATATATATATATACGATCACACACACACTTGCTTTCTTTCCCCTTCTTATATATATATATATATATATATATATATATATATATATATATATATATATATATATATATATATATATATATATATATATATATATATATATTTTATATTACATATTGAAATGAATGAATGTATATGTTATAGGGTATTAACCTATGGTTAGTGAGTTAATTTAGAATTGACCTATCGGCCTAGTTAGGCAAGGTTTGACTAGTTAGTTGACCAAGTTGACAAAAGTCAACTTTGGATCAAATTTGATCCAAATTGACTCAAACAGACTTGAAATGACAAGATAACTTACGTTTGACCTAAACTTAGACAAATTGACTAGTTGACTTAGGTTTGACTAGAATGGTTGACCAAAGTTGACCAAGGGTTGACTTTGATCTAGTTTGACTAGAATGGTTGACCACATTTGACCAAGGGTTGACTTTGACCTAGAAGGACCTAGAATCATTTAGAATACATTGTAGATTACTCTTATTCCATTTTAGACACTTTGTAACCTGTGGTTGCTCTAAATAGGACTCGGATACTCCAGTTCAGACTCGTATTCTTATAAGACATTCGGGATATCAGGCGAGTACATTCTTTGACCGTTTTATACTTGCTAGAAATTATATTCTTGTTATAGACTAATTTACTTGATGCTGACACGATATTATCACGGATTAGTACTATATAGATCTTTACATGAGATGTTATCCCCCTCGGGTGTATTGAATACATCATATCATGTGCTTTTCACGAACATCATGTATTTCATGGGCTCTTATTATTCATATGCACTCATGTGCTCTAATGTACTCTCATGATCTCATGAGCTTCATGTATAAACTTTCATGTATAATAACTAACCTGTATAGATCCTTGTGCATTGATTGAGGTACGGGAGAGTAGAAGTAGTCATGTGAACAATTTTAAAGTAGTGTAATCATGTATAAACTCTGTAGTGTAATCATGTATAAACTTAAGCCGTTCACATGGACATCTTATGTAGGCCTCAAAAATGAAAGTCACGCTGAGTTGATCAGAACAAAGCCTAAAAGTCACGCTGAGTTGATCAGGACAAAGTCTAAAAGTCACGCTGAGTTGATCAGCACAAATTTTAAAAGTCACGCTGAGTTGATCAAGACAATGTTTAAAAGTCACGCTGAGATACAGCTCATCATTTGTCAGAATGCCATTATGACTGACAACACGACAGTCAAAGAATGTCTCCTCGTATGCCACGTATGCACGAAACTCGAGAGATCACAGCCGACTATTGCATGATTTTCGAAATCTTCTTTAACAAGACTCAGCATTCATCAAGTTGGCGTACCAAAAGACCTTATGGTCATTTAATGCGACTGACAAGGCAATCAATGTCAGAGATTTTATGTCAGTCGAGGTACGTCGAATCAAGACAGCTGGCCGTTCTGACTCAAGTCTGCGTGTATTTTGAACTTCTATGTTCTTTCCTCAAGTCTGCGTGGATTTTGAAACTTTTTGCACCAAGTCTGCGTGGATTCTGAAGCTTTCTGCACCAAAGTCTGCGTGGATTCTGAAGCTTTCTGCCCCAAAGTCTGGGTGGATTTTGAAGCTTTTTGCACCAAGTCTGCGTGGATTCTGAAGCTTTCTGCCCCAAGTCTGCGTGGATTCTGAAGCTTTCTGCCCCAAGGCTGCGTGGATTTCGTCTTCAACAAGTCTGCGTAGATTTCATCAAATTGGAGTACGTGGCAGCCATGCCACCAATCTCTCACCTGCGTGTCCTGTAACTTGCACACGACTCATGCATGATTGACATGTGCCCAACAGTTACAGGCCACGTCCAGTAACTGCTCATAACCTTGCGTATGTTAAATCCTGCGTGATTTTCAACTATGCACAGGTTGTGAACAGTTATCTTTTCAGTTATTTTTGACTCTATAAATAGAGTTATTTTCTCATTCATTGTACAGATACATAGCTATCTAAATTACTGTCGAATTCTTGAGAGCTTTTCTTCTTCGCATCGTCCAAGGGATAAAGCGATCGTCTTCTAGATCGGATTCCTACAGTTGTATTTTCCCAGAAACACAATAAATAAAGTGAATTTATTTATGGAAAACAAATTGGCGACTCTGCTGGGAAAAACCATCTCCTCTTCTGAGATGGCAACAACTCAATGCGACACTTCGTCAGTCGGCTCGACGAAGAAGGTGATATCGATCCAATTCGATCAACTCGCCTACGAAGAAATGCAGCGGGCTAAGGGTGGCAAGCCCACTTCAGCCTCCATCACCACTGCTAAGTTGAAGGGACGATCTGTCTACGTCCCTAAGAATCTGTTGGCAACCAATGGTGAAGTTTCTTCCACAGTGTCTACTCCTAACACTGGCAAAGACTCTACTGCAAGTACACACGCTCTTGTGTGCTCGAAGATGACAGCAGTCAAAAGTCACGCTGACAGCACTGGCTCCTTAGCCAAGCCTGTTCCAGCGTGCAATCTTAAACTCAAAAGTCACGTTGACAGCACTGGCTCCTTAGCTAAGCCTGTTCCAGCGTGCAATCTCAAAGTCAAAAGTCACGCTGACAGCACTGGCTCCTTAGCCAAATCTGTTCCAGCGTGCAATCTCAATCCCAATAATCATGCTGACAGTACTGGCTCCTTAGCCAAAGCTGTTCCAGCGTGTATTTCTAAAATAAAAAGTCACGCTAACAGCACTGGTTTTTTAACCAAGCCTGTTTCAGCATGTATTCCGTATACATCATCTAAGAAGAATAGCTCTTTAGCTATCTCTTCTTCCTTGCCAACTTCTACTAGAACTGGGGGTAGTCTTGCTAAAGCTCCTTCACAAATGGCACACAAAGTCCCTTCGAAAAGAAACAACTCTTTAGTTGTTTCTTCTGCTCCTGTAGTATTTACTTCAGGAACAGCTTTGACTGACAGTTTTGTTAGTCAAAGAAAAGGAGATGGTCTTTTGACTACTCTTCCTTCTGGACATTCTATGTCTCAAAACTTGAATAAGTCTAAGAAGAAACATTTCTTAATGTCTTCTTCTACAACTTCTTCGAATTGGGCACAGAATTTGTCTATAAAAGAGGGTCTGTTACCAACTCCTAATCAAGGGGGTGGTTCAACTCTTCCTTCTCTGCAAATATCCAGATCAATGGAAGGAAAACTCCAAGTATCAAAAACCAATGTTTTACCTCCAACTGATCTAAGAACAAAACTTAATCAAACCCGTTTGGGAAGCACTTCTGGTGTCAAAAAAACATACCAAACGGGAACAAAAGTAAGAGATCCAGATGCAGAGTATGCTAGAAATTATGTGGCTCAGATTAATCACTCTCTATATAATCAAGAGCCATCAAGACCCAAGAACCGGAAATATATTCCTAAAAATACATAAAGAATGTTCTCTGATGTACCTCAATATTCACAGACAGATTTACGAGAACATCTTCAACAGAAGAGAAGGAATAATTCTGTGTCAATGGATCATGACCATGCTGAATGTGACTTCCAGCCAAAAGTCATAATTCAATGCAGATGTCAATCAATGGATCATGACCATGCTGAATGTGACTTCCAACCGAGAGTCATAATGCAATGCAGATGTCAAACTAAACGACAATCTGTCTTCAATCAGATTCAGTGTGAACCTATGCCTGATGAAGATGAACCTCTGTTTGCTTCTATCAACATGACCTCTCGGGAGACTGGGGGTAGCACTGATAGTCCAGATGGAGTATATAGAGGCACCAGATCAAGAGTCATGGCTTCTAATCAAAGGACTTTGATTTCTGAAGATGATTCTGAATTTCTTGGAGAATCTAACTTCCCACCTCTTCTTACTGGGTGTAGTTCTCCTACAAATGACTTTGATACACAAAGTAATGATTCAGAACATACAACATCCACCAGTTCATCAATAATCCCTCGTACAGTCATGACTTATATGGTCGATGGGAATACTGATGAACCTTCTTCTTCCTTGACTCCTCAAGAACAAAGAATTGCTTCTTTGGAACAACAAATGAAGTCTATGGCTGACACTATGAAGTCGATGTATGAACTTATGGCAACCCAGTTGCAAAATCGACAGACTGTACCAGATGCCATACCAATTGACACTAGTGTAAGTCCAGTACATGTTCCTCCAACAGTATAATCCAATACTCCTGGGCAAGCTCTACCAGTTCCTAGTCACTCTGGAGCTGGGGGTAGTGCTTATAATGCTGTTCCTCCTCCCAACTTTTCTCTACAAGCTACAACTCCACAATCTTCTGGAGTTGTTACTGAAGAATTGAGGAATCTCCGAACTCAATTTGAGGCATTCAAACAGAAGGATGGTTTACAAAGGTTAGGCATCAAGCAACCTTATCCAATAGAATGGAAGCAAGTATCATATCCTCCTAAATACAAGCCTCCTACTATCTCATTCTATGATGGAACCACTTCTCCGAGTCAGTTTATTAATCACTTTGAAGTGATGACTGACCAACTGCAACCAAGTGACGCCCTCCTTACTCGGGTGTTTGTCGAATGACTCAAAGGAACGGCTTATGAATGGTATAGAAGTCTCCCGGATGGGTGTATTACCTTATTTGCCGGTTTCAAACAAATGTTTCTTGAACGGTTCTATGAAGGGCTCAATGACATGACTATGTCTGCTCTTATAAGAATCAAGCAGAAAAATAATAAAACTACAGAGGATTTCATTGAACGGTTTCGAAGAGAAGCTCTGAAGATGCCTCTTGGAACTCCTGATGCTGTTACCATTGACACATGCAAATCAAATCTGTTACCAATCATCAGCATGTGGACAGGATCTACTTAATTTCAAGATTGACCTTCCTTCATAGTTAGTGCCAAGGCCGCAGAAATTAGTGCTGAAACCTTCAAAGGTTTAGGAGTGCAGATGACTCCCAAAAAAACAGCTCAAAGTACTAACAATAATGCTAAATCCAATACTCGCAAGGGAAAAGAAACCCTTGAAGTTAATCTTCAGAGTAAAGATGCATTGACTGTTCAAACTCCTCCTGCCAACGACTCAACAACCAAGAGCACCTCGTCCTAAAGAAGAATATTCTTTTGATGACGATGATGTCCTTGGTATCTTTGAATGTCTGCTGAAAGGTAATAAAATACAATTACCTGAAATCAAGAAACCTGATGAGCTGGTAAGACAGATCATCCTAAATACTGTCCGTACCACAGAATATTGGGCCACACAGTTCGTACATGTTATGTACTGAAAGGAAAGATCCAGGAAATGATCAAATCTGGAGCTATCACTCTTACTCTGAAAGAGAAGACCGTCACCTCCAACGTCGTCTCTATGTAATTCGGAGATTTTCCTCCTCAACTCCTTGAAAGCGGGATTGTTCCTATTCCCAAGGCAACTCTTGAAATAGTGAATATTCCTCCTCCACTGTCTGAAGGATTAGTACCGATCATTATAGACACAGGAGAAATCATATGGATTCATCCTGATCTAGTGGCAGATTTTGAATCTCCTCCTCTTCAAAAGACCACTGCCCGAAAATCTAAGAAGGCTGGAAAAACTAAGTCATGTCATATAACTTCTGTCGAGTCTACTTCCGACACAAAGCCGAAAGATAAGGGAGAAGCACTTGCTGGTGCTACTAGAACAGGCAAACCTTATCTAAAGGATTATTCCAAGAGTCCTGAGGATACTCCTGATATCCCTCCTGCTGACAAAGATGCTCCTAATGTTCCTCTTGAAGAAGAATCATCCACTGCACCTGTTCCTTCAATTGCACCGGTTGAACCTACTCCTTCCAAGCCCACAGCTCTTGAGAAAGGCAAACAACAGACTCGATTTGATAAGCCAATCAACAAGTCCCCTCCTCTTGGGCTTCAAAAACCTTATAACTTCGACATTCTAGCTCAACTTGCTAATACTCCAGCTAGAATGTCTCTCTTTGAACTTCTACGTCTTTCTAAAGAAACTCGGGAGACATTAAGTGAGGCACTTCTTCAGGCTGACTCTTATCTTGCACAATTAAAGAAGCCAGATGAAGAACCTGCCACTTGCTTACATTGCAACAGTGTATTGGAGATTATCCCAAATATCACTTTTACACAAGATGACATGTTATTGGAAGATAATCGACATGATCGGCCTCTCTACTACATCAGTTATATTGATACGATGAAGATAGATCGTATCCTCATTGATCCAGGGTCTGCCTTAAGCATAATGCCAAAGAGTCTGTTGGATGAACTAAAAATCCCTCTTCACAAGCTCTCCAAGACGGTTACTACTATCTTGGGATTCAATCAAAGTCGAAGCGAGCCGTTGGGAAAGATTCATCTGAAACTCCAAATAGGCGATTTCAGATCCAAAGTCACTTTCTATGTGATTGAGATCGTGGGATCTTATAATCTTCTCCTGGGAAGACCCTTCCTTCATGAAAATAATATAGTGCCTTCTACTCTTCATCAGTGCTTTAAATACATTGACAGCAATGGAAGAGTACAAAAGGAAGTTGCTGATATAAATCCTTTCCGTGGAGTTGAAGCTTATTTCAGTGATTTTCGGTGGTACAAAGAAGAGTATACAAAATTAGTACAAGCCATGGAAAAAGAGGATCCGCAAAGTGAGACCTTGATAATTCCTGTTAAAGGTCGAACTACTCAGCTACAATCTCCTAAACCCTCTGGAGAAGGTTCTTTCATTATTTCAGTGAGCGGACGGATCTCTCCATTACCTCAGTCGCCTACTCAAGATACACTGATCATTCCTGTCAGTGGACGTACTACAATTCCTGTATCTTCACATATAAAACAGGATACTCTAGTAATCCCTGTTGGAGGGCGGACTACTCTTCCATCTCAGGTTTCAAGGGAGCTCATCTCTTCTGAGCCATTTGTTATCGATCTTAATCAAAACAAAACTTCCTCTCGTTCTTCTTCTCCCCCTTTAGTCATTGATTTGGCTAAGATTTCTAAGGCTCAGCCTTCTCCCAATGTAAATACTACTGCTTTTAAATTTAATAAAAAGTCTCCATCTTTGCAGTATATTGATGTGTGTAATCATGTTCATAGTTATTTGCATTTGTTAGATGACTTGAGAACAATAACCATAGGAGTTGTACAGACGTTTTATACAGACGTGTCTCTAGAATCAGTACAAACTTCATACTTTCTGGTTCCTAGTAGAAAGTCAGGAGACATTCCAATACTCTTCTACAAAGGGCCTCAGAATCCTTCTAATTTGGAAGACGATGACAAAGACGATGATACTGGAAGGTTACAATTACGTCGTTATAGTCAGCAATCTAAAGACATTATCAAAAATATGGGCTATGACTTCAGAACTGGCCTCAGTGATGGAAGAAGAAAAAAAATGCCTGTCCGGATTCCTTCTTTGAAATATGGGAGGACAAAATGCGGATTAGGTTATATTGCTCCTACTCCCTTTATCAATACTATCCATGAAGATCCCGAATCTGACGAAGATAAGAGATCTGATTCTTCTAGTACCACCTCTTGGGATTCCGATACAAGTATCGGTGACTTCCACTATAACATTCTGTCATCCAACATGGTCTCCGTTGATGGTTCTGAAGAAGATGATGAAAACGAAGACGAATTTGAAATCTCACCTGAATCAGAGCAATGGGCCCAAAGGTTAGATAATCAATGGGAATTCCAATTTGAGCAAAAAGAACCTCCGACTGAAGACAAACTTGTTCAAATAGATGTTGGTGAAGAGGGATCTCCCAAACCAATATTCATTAGTAAAAGTCTTTCAGAAGCTGATAAGCAAGACATGATCAACCTTATTCATGAATACATCGATGTCTTCGCTTGGAGTTATGAAGATATGCCAGGACTTGATCCACAGATTGCAACTCACAAACTCAATATCATGCCGAATGCTAAACCGGTCAAACAACAACAGCGACGATTTCGTCCAGACATTATGGATGCAATTGAAGCTGAAGTCAATAAACTCATGGCCTCTGGGTTTATTAGAGAGAAACAACATCCCGATTGGGTGGCTAATATAGTTCCTGTCCTTAAAAAGACTGGTAAGATCAGAGTATGCATAGACTTCCGCGATCTCAATGCGGCATATCCTAAAGACGAATTCCCTCTACCAATTACAGATGTTATGATCGATAATACCTGTGGGTTTGAACGGATGTCATTCATGGACGGGTATTCTGGGTACAATCAGATTAAAATATTTCCAGATGACGAGAAACACACTTCTTTCAGAACGCCGATCGGTACATACTGTTATACAGTTATACCGTTTGGTCTCAAGAATGCATGAGCAACTTATCAACGAGCCATGAGCACTATATTCCGTGAACATTTACGAAAAACAGTCGAATGCTACGTTGATGATATCGCAGTCAAAAGTCGACAAAAAGAGGATCACATCCAAGATTTGAAGACTATTTTTGATCTAATGCGTAAGCATCAATTAAAGATGAACCCTACTAAGTCCTTCTTAGGCGTCTCTAGTGGCAAATTTCTCGGCTTCGTCATTACCTCGAAAGGTATACACGTGGATCCCGAGAAGATCAAAGCCATCCAAGAGATGCGTCCTCCATCTTTCAGGACACTGCAGACCATTCAATAAACTTATGAAGAAAGGTATTTCTTTTGTCTGGAATGATGAATGTCAGAAAGCATTCGATGACATAAAACAATATCTGATGACCCCTCCAGTATTGGTACCTCCTGTCTCAGGAATACTGTTTCTCCTATATACCCGAGCAATGAGTCATTCATTGGGTGTATTACTCGCCCAAAAGAATAAAAATGGTCATGAACAAGTCATTTACTATCTCAGTCGTACTATGACCGGAGCTGAACCTCGATATTCACCGGTCGAAAAAGAATGTCTAGCCCTGATGTTCGCTGTTCAAAAGACACGACATTATATCATTGGCCAGACTATTCATGTTATCTCCAGGATCAACCCCATACGAGTTATGATGAAGAAACCAAGTGTTTTAAATTCTCGATTGGCTAACTGGGGAATCTTACTTGCTCAGTATGACATATATTATATCCCTCAAAAATCAGTCAAAGGACAAGCTTTAGCTGATTTTCTGGCTGCTCATTCAATTCCAGAGAATTCAAAACTTTATGATGAAATCCCAGATGAGGTCCTAGACTCAAATCAAATTGCTGAAGAAGATTCGACTTGGCGTCTATTCTTTGACGGAGCTTCAAGAATAGGTCCTAATGGTGACATCGTTGCTGGAGTTGGAATTGTTCTTGTATCACCAGAAGGTCTTGCTATCCAAAGAGCTTATTCTCTCGATCAGTCATGTTCAAACAACGTTGCTGAGTACAATGCATTACTCATTGGTCTTCAGCTCGCTAAACATCTGAATATTCAACATTTGAAGGCATATGGAGACTCTAAACTCATTGTCAATCAGATAAGGGGTACTTATGAAGTTCGCCATCAAGATCTGGTTCTTTATCATAGATCGGCTATATCTATGGCTTCTTCATTTGAAGACTTCTTCATCGAGCATGTTAGGCGAGCATGTAACACAGAAGCCGATGCTCTTACTAATCTCGCGGCAGTATTGGCTATTCCGATTAGACGTCAACAAATGATTGTTATTTGCAATCGAGAATTATTTCATCTCGAAAACAATCTAACTCTAGGACTTCCAGTTGACATTGAAGAATCAACATCTCATGATGTCAATACAACAAGAGGATTTGGATTAAGTTGTAAATCATTATCATTTTCATCTGATTCTAGTATAGAATTCACCTTCAGTAATTCAGCTGAGAATCAGAATACGGATAAAGATTGGAGACTTCCTTTCTTAGATTTCGTATTGTATGATATTCTTCCAGATAATCCGAGTGAGGCAGCATCTATCAGACGACGATCACTCAGATTCTATTACAATCATACTACAAAAATTTTATATCGTCGAGCTTATGATGGTTTACTTCTTCGATGTATTGCCGGTGATGAGTCTCAACAAATTATTCGCGAAGCACATAATGGAATTTATGGAGCACATCAGCCTGGACCAAAACTTCAAGACCGTATTCGACGTATGGGTTATTATTGGCCCACTATGGTATCAGATGCCATCGAATATGCAAAGAAGTGTAAAGCTTATCAAATCCATACGGATTTTATTCATCAACCTTTAGAATTTCTACATCCAACAGCAGCATCATGGCCCTTTGAAGCTTGGGGTATGGACATTATCGGCCTAATCAATCCGCCGTCATCAAAAGGTCATCGGTTTATTCTCGCAATAACCGATTATTTCTCCAAATGGGCCGAAGCTATTCCTTTATCTGAAGTCAAGACTTCTAATGTCGTCAACTTTATCAAGCACCATGTTATCTACAGATTTGGTGTTCCTCGACGCATTATTCATGATAATGGACCACAGTTCGTCAGCCAGAAATTTACTCGATTCTGCGACGATCATCGGATCAACAATGTGGCTTCTACCGCATATAATCCGGCAGCTAACGGATTAGCAGAAGCTTTCAACAAAACCATCATCAAACTCTTAAAGAAGTTTGTCTCTACTAACAAACATAACTGGAGTGAGAAACTTGGTGAATGTTTGTGGGCTTACCGCACTACAGTTCGTAATGCTACTAAATGTACACCTTTCTCTCTGGTGTACGGATGCGAAGCTGTTCTTCCATTAGAGATTCAAATTTCTTCTTTAAGGATAGCAATCGCTAATGAACTTACCACCGAGAATAATGATCGTCTTCGACTTCAGGAATTAGAAGCTCTGGATGAAAAGCGATTATCTGCTCAACAGAATATTGAATTCTATCAAGCTAGAATCTCAAGAGCTTTTAACAAGAAAGTCAGAGTTCGAGCTTATCAAAAAGGAGAACATGTTCTTGCAGTCAGACGTCCTATGACTATGACTCATATGAGCAAAGGCAAGTTCGATGCAAAGTGGAAAGGTCCCTATGTTGTAAGCCGAGTCTTCTCAAATGGAGCTTATCAACTCTCAGAACTGGATGGTCGAAAGGTTATGATGCCTATTAATGGCAAATTCCTTAAAAAGTACTATGTGTAAATGTAAATATTTGTAAATCATCAGACAAGTTCATGTTTATAAATAAAATTTTATTTTAATCATGAATGATAGTTCATGATATTAAGGATGGTCACTATCATCCTTCTCTACATTTGGACGCGGACCACTGCCTTCCTTCTCGAAAACACGATCAGCAAAAGAGCTGAGAACTTCCTTGCTGGAACCCACGAGGAATTTGCAAGCAGCCATCCTCATGGCTTTCTCTTCTTCAGTCCTTCCTGGATCAAGCAGAAAGTCCAGAATATCTCATGGTGGCTTGGGTGCAGACGAACCTTCGCCTGCTTCTACCTCCTTCGGCTGAACTGGATCGGCAAGGCGTTCTTCAGTGCCCTTCTGAACCTTCGGGGCGATTTCAGCCTTCTTGGATACTTCTTCAGACGATATTTTTATGTTGAAGAGTAAAAGTGTTCGTTCTTGTCAGATTTCTGTTATATTTATAGACAGAAGTTCCTCAAATAATGAAGCGACACATTCATCTGACGGTTCGCCCGTTCATTAATGCCTGACGGTTCATCCGTTCATTTATCACATTCATCCGACGGTTCGCCCGTTCATTAATACCTGACGGTTCATTTGTTCATTAATCACATTCATCCGACGGTTCGCCCGTTCATTAATGCCTGACGGTTCATCCGTTCATTTATCACATTCATCCGACGGTTCGCCCGTTCATTAATACCTGACGGTTCATCCGTTCATTTATCACATTCATCTGACGGTTCGCCCGTTCATTATAATCCGACGGTTAACCCGTTCATTCATCATCATCTGACGGTTCATCCGTTCATTATCATTCATTTTTTAACGGTTTATCCGTTCATTCCATCATTTCTCAGTTTTCCCGTTCATCCCACATATATTTACGATTCATCATCGTTTATCATCCATGTCAGTATCATATTTATGAAAATGATATCTAGTCTTTTGATTCTCGAGTACAAAGATCATGAAAAATTGAGTTCGAAGATATTTTTATATCTGAATTCTATTTTTTCTAATTAGTATCAAACTAAGATCATCTCTGGTTTGATATCCTCTGATAGAATTACAAAGTTTATTTGTACATTCTATTCTATAGAAATGTGTCATATATTATTTACCTCTGAACATATTTTCTATTACTATATCGTTACCAAAACAACAAAGTCCAAAATCAAATCAAAAGTTCTCATTCGTCTTTATTCAAAATCAAAATGTTGATTACAAGATCTATTTATTAGGAGTTATTAGCTCCTTAATACGATCAAGTACAATATTCATTTTCTCTTCATGAGCTTTTCGAACTTTTTCTGCTGCTTCAACAGCAACATTTTGTTCATCAAAAATGATAATAGCAGATTGGAGACGATTAACTTCTTCAATTTGCTCTGTCTGCATCTGCTCTCGCTCCTTTTGAAGAGTTTCACAGCATTTGGCTTCAGAAATATAAGCAGCAATGACCTCAGCTTGCTCTGTTTCTATGACAACAATTCGTTCTTGAAGACGAGCCAACTCCTCTTTCAACTTCTTCAGCTCTTCAGCTTTGGATGCTTTATCTTTCTCCAGAAGCTCTACTCTCTGACGAGTAGCTAATATTTCTTCACCATTTTCTACTAATTTCTCAGAAGAATAGGCAAAAAATGCTTCTAATGCAGCTTGCTGGGACTGGGCTTCATGCTCTAGTTGACTGATCTCAGCCACCGTTAAAGAATGAATGTCTTCCTTCTTAGTCTCCCAGTATTTTCAGATAGTTATTTCCAACTCATCCATGAGATGTTCGAAGAAGATGCACTGAGATTCGCAACCAGCATGTCGCAACGCCATGAGCGGGAAATTGATCATAGTTCGAAGCTCAGAGAAGGGCATAGCTTTGTCCTTCAAGAAACGCTTGGAGTACGTATCCAGATATGAATAGATGATATCTGAATACATCCCCAGAGTTCTTGCCAGTCCTATCTCGAACCCAGGAGTCGCTGTCATCATTGAAGAAGAAGCTTGTATGTTTTCTATCCTGGGAACAGAGGTATGTGCCGCTGGAGAAGTTGGCAAGTGCGAGCTCCCTTCATCAGCATCAGTCTGGACAAGTGGAGCATGAGTTGAACTCATTGCTGCAGCAGTTCCTACTAGTCAAAGAAAAATAATCAGTATCTAAAGAAAAAGAAACAGTAAAAACAGAATTTGGAATAAAATTCTACCAGGCTGAGGTTCATATTCTATGTGGTGAGGGAGTCTTGCGTCTTCTCGTAGCCGGTCCATGATGGTGTCTGACACCTGCTTCATGTGGCTGCTTCCAGCTCCAGAATTACTGGGTACTGGAGCGTTGTCCGGAGATTGAGCAGGTTCGGGGCTGAGTTCCATTCTGTTCCCTCTGACTTTATCTTCATCATAAGGAGTAGAAGTGCCAGCATGCCAATCATCTCCTTCTTCAGCTTCTTCTTCTTCTTCTTTTTCATCCTCGGCTTCAAGATGAGTCTCTGATCCGGAGTCCATGATGTTCACATCTTCATCTATTCCTTGAGATGAATGAATCTCAGGAACAGTAATGATAGCAAGCTCAGTATCGACTGCCGGTTCAGTTTCCCCTGGAATATCAGTTCGAAGAATGATGTCTTTACAAACATTCTTCAACAAGTCATCAGCAGCTGGTAGCTTGGACGTTGACACGTCTTCATCGCCTCTGGCCAAAGAAATATTTTCCTCAACCTGAGTTTCTGGAACTTCCGGTTGTTCCATAACCTCTGCCAGGGCTGGTTCTTCTACAGAATATTCAATCTGGTCATCCAATGCCTGGATGACACCTTTAGTCCCATGTTCAAAAGGGATCATCCTCATCTCTGAGGGTTCAATAGCTACTCCACTTGTTGTCGGAGTAGTCATTCCCTGCACTCGAGTGGATTCTACTTCAGGCTGTTCAGCGGAAGTTGCTGGAAGATGCACATTATAAGATTCTATTTTCTCAGTAGAAGCTGCTTTATTGATCTCTGGCAAAACCCCTTCACTCATAATCGTTTCCAGGAGATCATTACCCTTCAGTTTGCCGACGGTCTTCTTGACATACCTGCCTCTCGACCTCCTTGTTATCAAAGGAGCATCGTCTTCATCTTTGTCTTTATCAGCGGCGTCATCTTCGTCAACTGAGATGCCACCTAAAGATGAAGTGGCAGTTACTGAGACCCCTTTCTTCTTCTTCTTAGATGTCTGAGACTTAGTACTCTTTTTGGAGACTGTCTCAGATTCATCGCTTCGCTTCCTCTTAGAAAGGGATACAAATATGGGAGGAAGAACTTCATCAGGAAAATTTCCCTCCTGAAATAAGTCATATAGGGGCTCAACCTCCGCTGTCTCATCTTCAGGTTCCGGAGGAAATTGTTGAATAACAGTTTTCTTCTTCGACCTCTTTGTTGGGTCGTCTTCCGCAACAAAAGTCTTCAGATGGAAACTCGGCATGAAGGTGCTCGACGAAACATAGAAGCGAGCATATGTGTAAAGCATCTTCGTCCCTGTGCTGGATAAAGGATTAGGCATAGAGAATACAGCTTTTGTATCCCTAGCCGTAAAATATCTCCATGCCCGAGCTCCGTCAATAAGCCCTCCACGAGCAGAAAGGCAGGTGATGGCATTCCCAACGTGAAGTTGGTCATATCCGAATTGCCTGGCAAATCGGCTTGGTAGATACGGCTCCAGATACGTCATCTCTTCATTACGGTACACTAGATAAGAAGGCCGGATTCTCTGCAACCACTGAAAGGCTACATCATCTAGTCTGTTCCCTTTATCTCCGTCCATCATATTCAAGGGCATGCTTTTATAACCCAGTGGTGGAGGGACACATTGAATGGACCAATATGACGCTCGATTCAGAATATTTCTGCATTCTGGAAGAGTGTGAACCTTCCAGAAAGTTTCTCCTGAGTACTTTTCCAGAAAGAGACTACCACTCCCTCCTGCTCCCGGAGGTATCAGACCGTCATGATGGAGAATGAGCCAACCATATAGATATGTGAAGGGCATCTCTATTCTCAGGAACTCATCGGTCATCCTCCTCTGAGTAGATAGCATATTGGTTACAAAATTCCGAAGACCTGCATTCAGCCTACAGGTCATCGCCGATAATAAGTCTATCTTATAACCATATATAAGGCGCACTGCTGCAAAAATTACGCCTCTATGAATTCTGTCCAGTGAGCTGGAGCCAGGAATGACGAATCTTCTTAACCAAAGAGATAGGAATCCGGCTAAATGACCGTTCCTTGACAGAGTCTTTCCACTCTGTCTCACATACGAGCTGAAGGTGGTTCCAGCTTTAAACTCGTACCAGTCTTCATCGATCGTGAAATCCTTGCAGTCATACTTTTCTAGTAAATAAATGATTTCACTCTCAGAGAGAGGCTTGAAGGAGCTAATTTGGTACCATCTCTTCTTGTTTATCTTTTTCTCATCCTTTTCACGGTTCAAGAAAAGATAAGACATCCACTTCTGGATGTGGTTGCCGGCTTCATCGTTAGAACTCTTGTAATACAGAGTACATGTGCCAAAATGGAACATCATCTCTTCAAACAGGTGCACCATCTCTGGATTCTTCTCTGACAGAAAGTTTAGCTCTTCTGTCGTAGGCACATACTCTTCATACGGTAGTGTGCCTGAAGGCAGATGCGAGATGTATTCCATCTCATGAAGGGCAAAGCCCATCTCCCCTTTGGGAGTCATAAATGTCCCCATCCTATGGTTATACCTCTCAACCAAAGCCAGGAACAGAAAGGGGTTGGGTCTGAAGCCGTATGAGGAATTGACGATCGCGTCATAAAGGTTTATCTTCTTCAGCTCACTCTCAAACTGCTCCGGAGCCCAATGGACCAAAGTCCTCCATCTCACGTTCTCCTGATTCATTAAGCCGTTCATCATCGGCGTCGAATTAGTGGGGTAGAATGCATTCTCGTTTGCCATGAATTCATTTATGAAAACAGGCATCCGGAATGGCATCAATATTGATGAATCTTTGGGGGGTATACATCCTGGCTTCAAACCTCGAAATACGGATACATGATTCTCTGGGGAACTGAAGAATCCCTCCTTCCTGTAAATGATACGGCTCGCCTTTGCCTGCTGATATTCTGTTAAGCGCCAGGACATCTTTCTGGGATAGCTGGCATGCATAAATCTCACGATAGATAAGCCCCTAGAAACCTTCGGCCAGTACATGGGCTGTTTTGCATCACCTTCGAAACAGAAGCAGACCTTCTCTCTGATGCCCTTTGGTTGTGACTTCGGTGCTATGGCATCCCCGAACAGAAATCCTGGTTTCTTGTGAGATACCAAATCAAGACTCTGAAAGGGTTGACCATTCATCAGACAGAGTAGAGTTGTATGGTCTTGATTTGCCAACAACGACAGTCTGGCTTCTGGAAGGTCAAACTGAGGAAATTGCACATGAGATAAATCATATTTAAATGAAAAACTCAAGTGCCCTTCATAATCTGCCTCTTCACTTCTGATGTTTACTACAGAAAATAAAAGAAGACAAGGTCAGATGTGTTTCAGTAAAATCTATGTCTATGAGCCTTATGCGTGTATAGCAGTGCTCGAAGGAAATCTCATAAGTCACGCAGACTTCAGACAGATATACTATCAAGACACGCTGAATGACTTATTTATGCAAGTGATTAATTCACGCAAAGTCCAGACAGATTAGAATGAAAGTCACGTATCATTGCCAGAATCACATTTAATTAAAAATTACAAAAATACGCTGACAGATCAATCTATCCAGAGGATGACTCTCAGAAGTCTGCATGATTATTTCAAAATCGACATTTCTGCCAACATGTGAAAAATCACGCAGAGTCATGAAAGCTGCGTGAATAATTCAACATGGACATTTCTGCCAACATGTGAAAAATCACGCAGAGTCATGAAAGCTGCGTGAATAATTCAAACATTGACATCCCTGTCAATACATGAAAAATCACGCAGAGTCATGAGAGCCATGCTCATTTGCGTGAAACACAGAGCTTCGTAAACACGAAGATGTGAAGTATGGCCGACCCTAAAGAGGGGGCATACTTTATTAATATCCTTTGCCCTAAGAAGGGGGAATATATTTCTGAAGTTTATTATTTGTCTTAAGATCCTAAAATTTCTGTGTGGAGTTCATCTTCATCAAAGTCATCTTCATCAAGTCATCTTCAACAGTTCATATCCCCATCCATCACTTACGCTGCATAGGAGGATGCGTGACTTCGTGTCGAGGAAGTCTGTCAGTGGTGGCATGCGAGGAAGTCGCAGGAGCTTTTCCCTTGGCCTGAGCGTCGGTTTTCTTAGGAGCCATTGCTGTTGAGAAAGGAAAGAAGAAGTCGGGGAAGATAAAGTTCGTCAGGGAAGATGAAGTTTTTCTTCTGTGGATTCTCTCTCTAAAGCAGTAAAGAAATAAAAAAGTGGTTTATGGCTTATTTATAGGCTCATGAAGAATTTCAAACGGCAACATCATTATTTGCCTCGATTTAGGAGCTTTGCACGGGATCCTAACTGCACAGAATCCCAACAGTCCAATCATTTCGGAGTAAATCTCTCTTTAAAGTTATCTCGGCGTGACTAAATTTATTTTATCATCTCGATTTTAAAGTATTTCGAAATAATTTATCTTTTTTCGAAAACTTTGAAGGAGGTTTTGTAGGCCTCAAAAATGAAAGTCACGCTGAGTTGATCAGAACAAAGCCTAAAAGTCATGCTGAGTTGATCAGGACAAAGTCTAAAAGTCACGCTGAGTTGATCAGCACAAATTTTAAAAGTCACGCTGAGTTGATCAAGACAATATTTAATAGTCACACTGAGATACAGCTCATCATTTATCAGAATGCCATTATGACTGACAGCACGACAGTCAAAGAATGTCTCCTCGTATGCCACGTATACACGGAACTCGAGAGATCACAGCCGACTATTGCGTGATTTTCGAAATCTTCTTCAACAAGACTCAGCATTCATCAAGTTGGCGTACCAAAAGACCTTATGGTCATTTAATGCGACTGACAAGGCAATCAATGTCAGAGATTTTGTGTCAATCGAGGCACGTCGAATCAAGACAGCTGGCCGTTCTGACTCAAGTCTGCGTGTATTTTGAACTTCTATGTTCTTTCCTCAAGTCTGCGTAGATTTTGAAGCTTTTTGCACCAAGTCTGCGTGGATTCTGAAGCTTTCTGCACCAAAGTCTGCGTGGAATCTGAAGCTTTCTGCCCCAAAGTCTGCGTGGATTTTGAAGCTTTTTGCACCAAGTCTGCGTGGATTCTGAAGCTTTCTGTCCCAAGTCTGCGTGGATTCTGAAGCTTTCTGCCCCAAGGCTGCGTGGATTTCGTCTTCAACAAGTCTGCGTGGATTTCATCAAATTGGAGTACGTGGCAGCCATGCCACCAATCTCTCACCTGTGTGTCCTGTAACTTGCACACGACTCATGCATGATTGACATGTGTCCAACAGTTACAGGCCACATCCAGTAACTGCTCATAACCTTGCGTATGTTAAATCCTGCGTGATTTTCAACTATGCACAGGTTGTGAACAGTTATCTTTTCAGTTATTTTTGACTCTATAAATAGAGTTCTTTTCTCATTCATTGTACAGATACATAGCTATCTAAATTACTGTCGAATTCTTGAGAGCTTTTCTTCTTCGCATCGTCCAAGGGATAAAGCGATCGTCTTCTAGATCGGATTCCTACAGTTGTATTTTCCCAGAAACACAATAAATAAAGTGAATTTATTTATGGAAAACAATGTATGGACTTCGCCATTCCGTAGAATCTGTCACTCGTCGCCTTGAAGCTTGTATTGAGAAATAAGAGAGAGCAGAGAGACTTGTAATATGAGAGAAAAAGTGAGCTTGAGAGACTTGTAATTTGGCCTAGTGCCCATATTGTAATCTTTGTTCAATATCAATAAAAGAGTATTTTGCATAACTTGTGTTTTGCTTCAAATTTCCGCTGCTGACTATTCAATATTTCTGCTTGGGACTTCTGTGTGACGACCCCCGTCGCTTAGCCTATAATCGGCCATTATGGACCTGCCTTGCTTGAGCGCAATCTAGGCTCACACGGCATCACGCCTTAGCGAGGACGATCGCTCCTACGGGAGCGAGACGTGACATATAAGCCATAATTTTTGGTAAGTTTCTGCATCCTTCGGGTATTGGGATAGCAACCCTTATGGGAGAGGACGTTGGGTTACCCGATATGAGAAGAGAATGCAGTCCATTCTAGCACAGAGAAGCCAGTGACCTTCATATAGATAAGGGCCTGTGGGCTGAATAGTGCAGGTACACAAATCATGCACAAAGATCACATAACATGATAGGAAAAGATGATAGGCGTATTCATCTTGCAACAAAAAGAAGTCACCACGAAACAATATGAGTTATATCAATATTGCCTGCTTGCTTACGCGAATCAATGATAACATGTTTGCCAAATACATGATTTACTGCTTACAATATACCATGAAATCGATCCATAGACAAAGATAGAAAAATCACAAGTTAAGCTGCATGATTCATAAGTTTACTTAATGTTGGTTTAGGCGAGTGGATCTTATCTCTACGCGAGAGGATTAGTACTGATCCCCTAATAGATTGCTTACAAGATGCAGGGAATGGTTTGCTCGTGGCGGAGCTTCGCTTGGACGTGTCGAGGCATAGAATGCCATAGCATTTTGAGACGTGCGACCGCATTGACGCTCGAACTTGCAAAAGGATGATGTGGTCAAGATATAGAAGACATCATATATGGAACAATAAAATTCGTTGTGGGATAGAGAGATTATGAGTATTTTAAGCCAATCTGGCAGATTCATTTGGGTTATTGAAAGTCTTTGTAATTCTGCTGCATATTGAATAAAGAGAATTGTTTCATATACTCCATGTAACTTTAATGAGACTATTTCTTCCGCTGCAAATTTTGAATTGAGATATCGATTTTAAAGATTTTAATCAGCTAGCCTTGTACGAGTACAACTCCAGACTCGTACGACATCACACCCAGCGATGATGATCGATTCGGCTGAATCGACGCGAGGACGAATGATTCGGAGGGTCGAGACGTGACAGGATATGCAGGAAAAAAAGAACTACAAAGTAATCATCTTATTAATAGCGGACCTCGCGCAGAACCAATCTTCCAAATGTGTTGAGCCAGCTAACGCTCACTATATCAAGGAAACCTACAGAGAACTAACCAACTACCTAAGCACTATAACTAATTCAATTTTGAGCCAAAAGGAATATATTCAAAATCGACTAAATCCAATTTTCATCAAGCCACCTCATGTAATTCGTCTACCATTACCAATTTATTCAAATTTTAAGTATTTCTCTCACACAAACCAAATCATTTCCAAGACATCGAATTCAACCAATTTTCCAAACCTGACTATATCAAGTCACATTTGTCGATTAATACCCTATTAGCAAATCTTCTGAAATTTCTGTTGAATTAATCCATTATCTACAACAATGCCAATAGGTATTCTGCAAGTCCAGGGTAGTCTCCCATCCCAAAACAAAATTAAATCGCATATCATAATCCGTTCAAAAATTAAATCACAAAAATACGATAAACGAGATACACAAAAATATGAAATACAATATATGCTTTATTTACAAGAAAATTATAAATACCAAAAATTTAAAAATACAAAATAAAGAAGCAGATGTGACACAAACACAATGAAATAAAAGCGACATCATAGCAGCATATTAGCGACATCATAACAACATGGTAGCAACGCAAATCTCGATCGCAAATACAAAAAAGTACGTTGCAGATCCTTGACATGCAAGGTTAACATATGTTTCACATGGGGCGTCGCTGTTCGTTGCTATCTCTGTCGTCGATATGTCATAAATCCAGGTCAGCGTTAAACTTAAGTTGATCGTCAGACGTCGTTGTTGTGTCGCTGACAACGTCGTTATACGTCTCATCATAGAGTCACTATACGTTGCTAAACTCGCTAATTTTTATTTTTCCCTCAATTTTCTCGATTATCTCTCTCTTTATCTCTCTCTCTCTCTCCAATCGTCGATGCATCGCTGCCCTCATGATCGAATCCAACTCCGGCATCGCCTCCTTGCTTCCCTTCCGACTAGCTCCAGCTCCAATGATGCAGCATGTTCCTCTCCCAACTGGCCCGCATGCGATCCAGTCGGCCACTAAAAGTCCCCATTCTTCGATCATTAACTGCTCCCATTCAGCCTTCCGCCCTCTCCAATGACACTAACTAAACCCTAACCTTAACTTTTTGTAGTTTTTACTATTTGAATTTATATTACAATGTCACAAATACAAAAGAACATACTAAGGACACACTGACACATACATGGAGCATGAGGCTCTACTTATTCACTCGAATCTAGGTTACAAATTCAGTAATTTATTCACTTAGAAAAAAAACTAATATTGATTCGATGGAAGATGTGTAAATTTTCAAGCGTTGTTTTCTTAATCTTAAATATATTTAGTGACATCACACTTCAATTAAAAGAAACAATAGTATATTTTTAAGAAACTTGCAAGTAAAGGAGCATGCTAAAATTATAGACTATTAATACAATTGAATAAATTTATATTACTTGTTGCTAAGAAAGAATAAGATACATAGACTTTATGATGTATCCTGTACATATAAGTATGAGATCTAATATTGTTATATAAACGAATATGTTAGTTACAAAGAGAGTATTATGAGATAGAAAGGAATAATAGAGCTAAGGCTCTATCTGGACTGTCGAAATGATAAGAGAAGAAGGAACACATGAACTACATAGCATAAAGTTGTTGCATCATATTATTTTAATTAATAGTACTTGTATTTTATGCATTGTCATGGATAACTTGTACACACGGCTTAATCTCTCGAATATCTTTGGGGGCATCGCAATTGTGTCGGCCTTGGAGAAATAAAACACTTTGAGGCTTGTAGGTAATCGCGATCAGGGGAGTAGTATGTCTATTAGATATGCTTGTACATCTCAACTTATAATTATGGGGCATATAGTTAGGTAGCATGATAACAACAGTTGTTTTAAAGGTTTAATTATTTGATGCAGGGACGGACTTATGATGCTTAGATAAATGCATCACAATGGCTGTTTTATAGAGAGAGAAATATAAAGCGTATATTGTTCTGACCCATGTATCGTAAGAAAGGACACTAGACCGTAGGTAAGAATCACTTAAAAGTGATATGTTAATGCTTATGTTATTATTATATTGTTAACAAACCATAGAAAAACTAGAAATACACATAATAATTGCATGCTTTCACATGATTACCAACCCTTGACCCTACATGTGCGAGGAATCTTTTGGACATTCAGAAGAACTAGAACCTTGTCCACCCATCAAAACAATTGGGTCACCTTGAGGCTTTTCTTTTCTAGATTGAATTTTTTTTCATAGTTCTTAGTTTAATTTTATTTTAATAGAAGGATATGATGTATGAAACAAAATTATTTTCTTTCAGTTTTAGAAGTTGTAAGCCAAGTTCGGCATTTTCAGTTGGCTATTAAGAACATTTTTGTAATTCCACGACAAGTATAAAGAAAATAATTTATTTTACATTATATATATGTTGTCATTCAATTTTGTGCTTGAAATTCCACTGCAACAAAACCTTATTTTCATGTAGTTTATTTACTGTTCACGTTCATGTCTTGTACAAGTACAACTTAGACTTGTACGACATCACATTCAGTGCCAACTTTTTGGTCATGTAGGATCATATATGACATAACAACATGGAATTCGACTGATTTGATGCATTACTAGCCCTTGACACCGAGGTTGCAAAGGTTGCTTATGGTGAATGAGATGACTCAAAGCATGAGATAGTACAAACAAGAGTAGGCCGAATGTGTGTTAGGTCGATTATCTATCTCATAAGAGGCATAAAAGCACTACGATCGAGTGTATCATGATTTCGTCAGATCTGAGAAATGTTAGATTGTAGCTCTTCTCTCATGACCTCACCCTATTCGGGTCAGGCTCTCAGTATTCGTTTTGGCTTATGATTGTCAATCTATACAACTATCATCTTGGATATGCACGAAAACTTCATGTATTCCTAACCATCATCATCCTAAGTCCAAACGACACAGAGGAAATTTATGTGTAATTGCAGTTATTAATAGACGAGTTGAAGCATATATGGGAAGTCAGTGTCAACACGCACGATATTTTCAGGAAGCACAATTTTTAGATGAGAGCTATTGATAGACGAGTTGAAGCATTAAAATTTAAAATAACTAAAATTAAAATTAAAATAAGTAAACTTAAAATTAAAATAATTAAAATTAAAACAAAAATTAAAATTAAAATTAAAATTAAAATTAAAATTAAAATCAAAATCAAAATCAAAATTAAAGTTAAATTAAAATCACAATCAAATTCTTATAAAAAAATGAGATTAAAAATAAATTTAAAATTTAAATTTAAATTAATACTAAAACTAAAACTAAAACTAGAACTAGAACTAAAACTTAAACCAAAATTTAAAT